>JAWNMD010000291.1:0-113285 GCA_035044365.1 Drosophila neotestacea | reverse complement strand
TTGTTTATGAATAATGCAACTTATACATGTGCTTCTTCTATCAACTCTCCCCAACTTTCTCTCCATCTCACTTATCAGGTCGTCCTCTGCTCCTTTCCACGTGGCATCAACAAAAATGTTAAATACGTTTTTACAATTCTAATTATGCAGCCGCGTCTACCGCCAAATTACAATAAATGACAACAACAGCAACTCGTTTGGCACTTGGCATAATTAAGAGTGTGTGTCCTTTCTATGTATCTGTGTGCATAAGTGTGTTGTGCTGAGATTGTCGCTCTTAACATGCATAAAAAATAAGGAACATGGCAAACGGCGACGGCATTTTAAAAGTTTTACAAATTAAGACAACGCGACAAGTGTGAGAGAAAGAGAGGGGGGTGAAGGGAGAAAAGCCAGTGACTATTTCCGTGTGCAACCCCCCCTCAAGTGTTGAAAAACCTCCACTCCAGACAATCCCTCCCTCTAAGCAACCAAGTGAACTCCCCAACTCTATCCATGCATCCGTTGAAACACTTGCTGAGCTCATGTTAATCAGGTTATGATAATTATTTGTAACAAATTGTTGGAAAATGCTCTGGTCGAGGGCTGTCAACGGGAAAGAGGGGTGTGGCTTTGGGGGCTTTGCAATTAAAATGTGTAAAATCCACGACGCGACAGTGGAAAACTTTATGAAAATGACAAGGCGCAAGCGACATTTTCATTAAAACAATTAAAATTTAAACTGGCGTTAAATTATACAGGCATTAAACGGGCAATGGAGCGAGAACTTCAGACGGATGATAAGGGCGGATCTTAAGTGGTAGAGAGTATATTTCCTGAACCATGTCCAACTCTGAAGGCTTTCAAGACTGTATCGCTCAATTATTCAGTAGCAAAAACTAAAACCAAAAAACTGAAACAGAAACTGAAACATGGAAAACTTTCTTGGACCAAGACCGCGTGTCACTTTGCCAGTTTGTCATTTGGGTTTGTTTTGTCAGTTGAAAGGGGCGCAGTTACTTCTCTATTTGACTAGAAATTAACTTGGCAACTTGGTAAACTATGTGCCAACTAGAGGCCAACTCATACAGTTCTGTCAAAGGCAAACCGCAGGCGAAGAGCAGCGCCAAAAAGCCATCCCAAGAGTTTGACACATTCACTCCAGATCCAGATCCAGATAGTTTCCATTCTGAGAAGAAAAGTGTGGGAGAAGGCTTTTCTCTGGCAGGTGCACGATAAAAGTTTTGAGTTGACAATTAAGAAATTAAGTTGCCACTTAGGCAACTGTCAGTGTCAGTTTGACAAGCAGTCACAGATGAATCTACGCACTCATCTTGTCTACTTACGCTCTTCTTAAAGGTCCAATCATTTCTTTAGCGACTTTGCCACATAATAAAATAATAAAAAAAGTAGGAAAAGTACATTGCATTTAATTTCCAAAAAGAAACAAAATCACTTCCATCTAATATGGAATATTTTGTAAAAATATTAGATGTTAGAATTTTAATAGGCGAATAATAATTCTAATGATAATGTCAATGCTAACGCTAATGCTAATGATTACTGCTAATGATTTTAAAACTAATGCTCGTAAAATTACCACCATTTTTAACTACATATGTACATATATGTATGTATTATACCATTTAGTACAGTTATTTGTGAAAATGTAACTAATGCAATTGCGAAAGCTGATGCTAATGTTAATTTTAATGCTAATGCTAATAATAATGATAAAAATTATGAATGCTACTCTTAAAGCTTTATCTAATGCTTATATTAAATACAATTTATTATGGATACTGTTAAAAATTGTGTTACTAATGCCAATGCTAATGCAATTACAAATGAAGGTATTTGTGCATTTTTCTTTATTTTTCTTATCATTTAAATTTGTTTATTTGCACCATCCAATTTTAACTGTTCCATCCTTTTTGTAGAGCATCTTAGTTTCGTTAAACTTGTTGTTTGTTTAACTTTTGTTGGTGTCTTGTTTGCATTATCAACAGACTAACACCTTGTGTAGTATTTGTGAGTGTGTGTGTGTGTGTGCGTGTGTGTTAACTGATAGCTGCTCTTTGCAATAAATGCCACTCATAATTAAATCAAATGTTTGCCTGTCTTCCATTTCACTCTTGCCTTTTTCCACTCTCTCTCTCTCACACTATCTTCATATACTTATGTATGTATCTTCTTCTCTCTCATTCTGTTTCGTTGCGGGAAAAACTTTTGCCATTCACTTTTTGCGTGAAGCTTAAACATTAATTTCCTACATGAAGAGCACCTGCCCCTCCCTTGTCATTATCTCCTACTCCTCGTTCGGCATAAGAGCATATTCATCTATCGCATTTACTTTATCATTCGCAAAAGGTAAATAGACTCGGTAAAGTTTTATTCCCCTGAGGGGGATAGCTTTCATATGCCAAAAGACAACTACCCCCTTTCCTCCTTTCCACCTATCCTCCTGTCCCCCTCATCTGATTCATTCATAGTTTACTCTAATGAGCGGCGGTGTGGCAAGCGTATCATTTTTGCTTGTAAATTTTTAGCCTGATGTTGCAGATGCCTTCCTGCCCCTCCCTTGCCATACTTCTTGCCACCGATATGCGTGGCATATGCCACTGTAGTATCGTTTGATACTTTTGCGTGTTTGTGCGCGTTTGGCATGCCAAAATGACATTAGTCACACACAACTCTATCGAGACTCCGTGTGGCAGCAAAGACACATGCACATATGTATCTGTGTGTGTGTGCAGACAGCTTCATTTAGCATCCTATTTGATGGCTGCGTTGTATGTAGGTTAGTTTCCCCACTCCCCCATTTCTACCTGACCCCTAGCTAACATTTCACATCTCCATTTGTTGTTTGTTTGACTACTTGCAACGCCGTGTGGAAGTTGCTGCTGTCGCTGATGCTGCCACAATTTTGTCGGCACATTTTTGGTATACCATATGAATTTTGGGTTTTATGCATTGCGGCGTGTGAGTCAGAGTCCGTGAGGCAAGCTGCAAGCAGCTTTAAAGTGTGAAAGGAGCACAACAATCATCGGACAATCAATAGCATTGTTAAATTGAATTTCTAAAAAGCGTGTTTAAACTTTAAACTCAAAGCATCATCATATTAATTGAAACAAATAAGAACATCTTATGTATCCTACATATAACTTCTACGGTACTACCAGAAACAGGCACATAATTCTTGATTGCCCTTATAAGTATGCTTTGATTTGAAATAATTATAGAATTATGTTTTTTTGAGTATGTATTTTTATCACAAGATAGTTGATTTGAGTTTCTGGGACAAGTGCTTAAATTCTTTACTCAAAGCATTAACATATAAATGGAATATTAAAAAAAAATTAATAAAAGGCTACTCTTAAAATATGTTTCATTTACGACTTTAAGAACTATTTCAAGTATCAGATGCATTAGCCGTGGTTGCTCTTATAAGTATGCTATGATGGTTTACGTAAGTGTTCACTTTCATCATAAGGACAGATTCTTAAAATTAATATACTTATTAATCTTAGTTAGAATATTCTAGAGAATATGTTTAATTTACCTCATGAAAAATTATGTTTTTATAAGTCAAAACTTAAAAAATATAAAATGCATAAATTAAAAAATAAAAATTTATTATTAAAATTAAAATAGATGCAAAAAAAATTAATTTAATTCTATTCGGATTCATATGCAAAAAGTTTATGGAAGCTTAAGGTTAAAGCTAAATGTCAACTCTCACCTTAACTCTTAAATTGCCTAAATTAAAACGTTTTTACAAATTTTATTGAATTTTTTTCTAAAGATTACTAATTTTAAAACACTAAATTAAATTTGACTTTAAAAATAAAACTTGTCTCAATTTCAGTTGCTGTAAATACGTTATTTTAGATCAATTTCATGTATGAATAGTATCTTAAAAAAATCTATTTTAGACCCGTGCAATCTTAAAAGAAAATCTCTCAATGGATTTTACATCCTGTTAAAAATGAGCCAAGTCCATTAGTCTGTTGAGCCCCATGCTCTGACCAAAATTGACATGGACAACATTATAAAATGAGAAAAAAAGAAATTTATAAATATAACAAGAAAAAAAATGTGGCTGGGCAAATGTTTGGCAACATCCGGTTTAAAATGACAGTCGCAAAGGCAATTTGACAAATCTACCAGTTATTATGGGCTGTTGTGAGCAGTGAGATGGGGGAAAGGTCAGAGACTGAAAAGGTGCATAATGGATGTGAATGTCGATGTGAATAGGAATGTGAATGGGATGGGGATGGGGATGGGGATGGGGATGGGGAAGTGGCGATAAAAGTGCTGCAAAGGCAACAAAGGTAACGGCGTCCATGTAAACGATACCTAATTTCCGTTGCATGTTGAACTGAGTTCAGTGAATTTGAGGGTGGCATCCCCTCTTGCCTGTAAATCCCTCAACAACAAGCACCCCTCTCTGTGTGCTGTTGTCTTGCATTTTATTAACAGGGCATTCGGACGCATAGGATATATATATAGGACTGTCATAGGACTCTGGGGCTCCCCAGGACTCTTGACAAGCTTTGAGCGCAGCGAGCCGTGCGCTTTTATAAACTTATCTCATAACATTAATTGTGGTCAACACTTTTGGCCATTTTGGCCTGACCAGCATACAAACAACATACACACATACACACACATAACTGTAGAAGGAGCAGGGGCATGTTTACATTGTCAGTGATTTATGCAACAGCGCCACATGAGCCATAAATACCAAAATGCCAAAAGTTTCGCACAGGTGAATATGGCCAAGAGCCAAAAGGTGTGTGTATACATGTGTGTGTGTGTTCCCAAGTGAGCAACTAAGCAGCAAAAGGATCAACCACGACTAGGCAGCCAGTCAGGCCAAACAAAAGGACATGGCAAAGTTAAATATTTAAGCAGCCCGAGAAAACAACTCAATTAATTTGAAACGGTTTTTGCCAAAGGACCCCACAGCGAATGGCAATTGAGAAAGTTACTCATGCCCAGCCACGCCCCCATTTCCCCTCTTCAATATCAAACTATTGCTATGAAAATTATATACTATTATATCAATCGCATGACGCGACAAAAACAGGGCCAAAAGCCTTTTAGCCCCGTCAGCACATTGAATACTCGAGGTCCAAAAGCAACTGTTACAGTTACATTTACAGTTACAGTTACAGTTACATGCTCATTAAACGATTTGCTGCCCCGGTAGCAAGGTGGAATGGGTGGCATGGGTGGAGCGGACTGGGGCAAGAAAAGTAAGAAAAAGAGCCGTTAATTTCTTTTTATAAACCTGCTGGGAAACATTTCTGTAACGCTGCAGGCAAAAACAAACGAACAAAAAACGACACCAAGAAATATTCTTGGGCAAATGATAGACTTTAAAATATCCTGTAAGACATGCATTTCCTGAATTAGGCTATAAAATAGAAAAGTACTAAATACACTTCGAGTTTTGAAAAATTTTATTTTGTTGAAAAGTTAAAGTTATTGAACAGTTGATTTTAGATAAGCTTATTAAAGATAAGTTTTGTCAACTGACAGACTTTAATGTATCCTGTTCGACATGAATCTCCAGAATAACAATGATGTTATATTTAGTTAGAAGTTTATTTTAGATAAGTTTGTTAGAGGGAAGTATAATACAAATATACAAATATATTCGTTTAAGAGATGTTGATCAGAGAGAAGCTTGTTGAAAAAAATAGTTGGATAAGTACTTAAAATATCTTTATTAAAGAGAGGTTCGATTCAGAGAAGTTTGTCATTTATAAAAGTTTACTGCATAAAATATTGCTATTTAGATTTTCGTTATTACAGCGAAGATAGCTTTTAAGAAAAGTTAAGGTCAATAGAGAAGAAGAAGCTTAAATGATAAACTATGTATATAAAATTGCCAAACATAAATGTGAAAACAGACATAAATGATCATTAAATTATGAATATAGCCTTAACTTGCATTTTATATTAATAAAACTACTTTTAAATTTTGTAACTCAAAGTAGTGACCAGTGACCAGTCTATATTTGTAGCGCTTGAAAACAAAAATTAAAAATATAAAAAATCAAAAGATATCAGGATATTTCAAGCTGTCTTTAAATGTACCCAATGTGTTGTTGTTCTATTAGGGTATGCGGAACATTAAGAAAATAAAACTTGGACGCAAGATAAATATCATGCATTCAGGACCTTGATGATAGAGAAGGGGAAGAGGCAGTGAGTCCCCTTCAGCTAAGGAACCAACAACTGAACAACTGCTGTAATCAGCAGTTAACAAAATATAAAAACAAAAGACAGAAAAAAAGGACAACAGAGAGAATGGACTCCCAAATGAGGGGGCAGAACGAAGGACAACGCTGTGCGCTAACGAGCAATTAGATTTCATTCTAAGCTTGGGAATTAATTGCAGTTTCCCAGCCAGCGCCACGGGATGCCACCAAAGAACTGGCCAAGTTCAAGAGCCAGTCTCATTCCCAGTGCCATTCCCATACCCATTCCCGTTCCCATTCCCATTCCCATTTTCAGTTTCAGGCCCAGCAACAGGAATAAGATATAGACAATGCCAGCGGGATGTGGCAAAGTATGTGCCATATGCTGTCTGTTTTGTGATTCATTGAGAAAATGGCCAATTGGCGTGAATGGGCCAACACGGAGAAGGGAATAAAGTGAAAGAGGGAGCTCATCTTCACACTACTTGACAACGTAAGCACCTTTCGAAATTGCACATTAGCACATTAGCTGAACAACAATCCTACAGATAATGAGGTTAGACTCTATTTGTGGATAGGGTCTACTATATAACGACCATTTCATTCCATTCAGACCAATTTTGGGTCTTTGGCCACAGTTTGCGACGGTTTGTGATTAATTTTTTATTGCTGTACGGTCAGAGGGAGAGAGAGAGAGAGGTGTGAGAGAAAGAGGAAGAGAGATAGAGAAAGAGAGAAAGGGAACTGATTGCTACTTTATTTTTTGGGTAGACGCAAATAATTGGGGTTTGTCCAGTTTGGTAATATTTGTTGTCTGGTTACGAGTACAACAATGGAGCTTTGGCATCAACATAACGAGCTAATAAGCCCTAAAGGATTCATATACGAATATTGAAAATGACACCTCATCTTTTGTGTATTGCCAGAAATACATTAGAAGCAAGTAAGAAACCGTTGAGCATGAGTTCTAAAAGAGCTTAATTTTTTTCACATATTGAAGAATAACATCTTCCGGCTGGATTCCAAATTGGAACAATTTTTCTTCACTTAATTGAATTTAATATATATTAGTAAAGACAACTAAATATTGAAAGCGAAAAAGTGTATAATAGAGCTTATAATCAAAAATTAATTTTTTTTATTTGATATATTATATATTTTTGTAGAAAAAGTTTGCTTAAAAAATAGGTAAAACATAAAAGAAATTGATTTTAAATAGTTTTAAATGAAATATAAAATCATTTCATAATATAATATAAGTTAATTAATTTTCCTTAACTATTCTCCTTCACATAAGAAAATAATAGCAAAATATGTTGTCTAAAATATGTTTAATTTAATTTTATACTACTTGATTTATATATTGATCAAGTAAACTTGTTGAGCTAACTTTTTTTACTGGTCTTATTCAAAATTTTCTCATTATATTTTAAACTGTTTATAACATGAAAATAAATTAAGATTACTTTTTATTGGTATAAACGGAACAGTTTTACTTTGATCAAAACTAAGTTAATAATATTATTATATCTTAATTAAGTTTAACAATTGTTTTTATAACCTGTTTGAACTTAAAATGAGAGCAAGAAATGCATTAAATTTCAAGCACTCCATTTTAAAATTGTACTTTATTAAATTAACTAATAAACTCTCTGTAACTAGATTGAAATAATTGCCAGCCTGGTTGTCTGAAGCCATCAAGGTAAATCACAAAAACTGAACCTGGCCAGATGAAAGTCAGGAAGAGCACAATAGACAGAGAAGTCTACCTTCTGTCAGAAATGTTTAGGTTGTGGTTTTTGGGGAATGTGAATGGAGTTCTGGTTGGGGGCGTGGCCTTATCAATAACCATAATGATGTTGAAATGTTGAGTGCATGGCACATTCAAAGCTTGTCTAACGAGCGCGTAAACGGCGCGTGCAATTTCCCAAAGACATTAAAAAGTCGAGAGAGAAATAGATGTGAGAAGCAATCGACAAGGAGAGAAAAAAATTGGCAACACGAACATTAAGATGGCGCCAGGATGAGAATGGCGTGAAATTAAATTGAACAACTTTTGACAGCTAATCTGAAAAGCGAGACTAGACTTGACTCTGCCTTCTCTTACACGCATTAAATTTTAATGGAGCACTCAAAAAGTCTGCCACAAGATGCCGTTAAAAGTAACAGGAAGAGAATAGATGTAGATTTAGATGTAGGGGTAGAGTTTTGGGCCAAAACTAATGAAGCCAGCTGCTGGCTGCTGGCTGCTGGCTGGTGGTTGCTTAACCGCAGATGCAAATCAGAGCAAAACCAAAAAAGAGCAAAGATTGAAGACTGAACTTGTGAGGGGAAGAAACCCAAACACAGGCGTCTGCCAATCGAACCCATGTCCAACTAATCCGCTCTTAATTAAAGATTGCCGCCCATACTCTTCCTTTACCCATGCTCCTCTCTCCTATACTCACTCAGCCTCTACTGTAACTGAAAGTTTTCCACAACACCGCCTTCTTTTCCAAATAGACTCGTACTTAAAATTTTCCATATTAAGTCGTTGCAAACTAAAATTTTGGTCCGGCCAGCCGTTGCTTACCCTCAAGAAATAAATCTTTGACAAAGCTGCGCCACAAACTTGTTTGTCTAAGCGGCTTGCCTCCACTGTCCCTGTACTGGCTTTCTTTAACTTGGCCAACAGAAGGTGTTATTATACCCTGTATGCAAAGTTTCCTGAGAAGAGTATAATATGTTGATTTGCTCAATAAATTCTAGACTAAAAGCACGAACTCAGTTAATTCAAAAGTCAAATTTAACATGTGCTTCATTGTGATTAATTCCTTTAACAGCTACACAACTCATTAGAAATACAGTTGAAGATATTGTTATATAATTTTCATATTTATTTTATTTCATAATTTTTGTATAATGACAATTTTATAACGATCGCTTAGTAAATACAAAAGATACTTAAGCTTCTTCCTAGCCGAGGATAGGATAGATTTTCTGCCCAGTAGATATAGAAAATAGGTAATGAAAAATAAGAGTTGACCCTATTCCCAGGCAAGCTTGTGTGACCCTCTGTACCCTTAATGTACTATCTTATTGGCACCTGTTCGCCTGCCCGCTTGGCGCCGCAAAGGGTATCTGCTAGTCGTGCCCTTTTTGAAAGACCAATCCTACATGTTGTAAATGTTCCAATATGTCTGGTCGACCAGTTGGGGCGACTGTTTTGCCTGCTGCAGCAACAGCAACAGAAGCTCCTTTAACTTAAAGAAACTGATGGAAGGAGAAACTGAGGCTGGGCACGTGATAAGATCATAATCCCATTTATGTCTTTACTCGGGCGCGCAAAACTTTTGTGGCGCTTGAAGGGTAACAAGACGCCGCTGTTTATATTTAAACTAAGGTCAGAGAGCACTAAATCAAGTTGCCAGCGTCCACGTCCACGTCCACCTCAAAAAATGGGTGGTGCTGTGGTGCGGTGCCTCTAACTGTAACTTTGTGCATGCGAAGAAGCTGTTAAGCAGCTTAAAACTATTCTTGGGCTTCCACTTGGGCAATTGTTGATAAGCGCCCAGCCAAGCGACAGTTTTGCATTCGAACAAATTTGAGACTTTTGTTAAGAAGTTTCGCCAAGAAAGCTAAACAGAGATACATATGGGTGTATTTAGGGTGTGTGTGTGTGTTTGTGCCAGCTGCTAAAGGGCTGTCTGTCTCTCTATATGTGTGCGATTTTATCAGTCAACCACGTTTGGCAAATAAGTATCAGCCAAAATAACAAAAGTTACCCAAACCCACTGGTGAAGGCAACCACATCGATGTGGAAGAATTGACTAAAAGGCAAAGAGTTGACTTATACAGAGGGTGAACGCAGTAAGCAGTACAATTTAGAGCATTTTATAGTGCCTAAAAGAACAGAGAGGATCATGCTGAATTTCTATTTCACCACAATATCATAGCTAACATTTTCAATAGATATAAAAATATAACTAATATGTCTTACTTGACATTATATTACAGCTTGATATTAGAATCATTCCCAATTCATTCATAATAATACAATGTAATTAAAACTCTTCAAAACTAGATCTGCTCTGAAAACAATTCCACAAGAAATTACATATGTATAATTTGTTTTTGACAAGATTTTGTTTAATTAAAATGTGATCAACAAAAAATATGCCGAATAACTTAAATAATAGAATGTAATAAATACAGAAACATTGAATAAGGAAAAATAAGCTTACGCTTTAGATCGTGATATAAATTTTCTATTAGGACTACAATATTAATAATTATAATTATATTTGTTTCTTATTTTCTTATTTATTGAATTGAGTTCTCTTCATTGAAGAGAGTTTAATAAAAAAATAAATATAATTAAGTATATACAATCGTTGTAACTAACTGTAATTAAGAATTTACTATTAGAATAATCTTACGACATATCGTCAGACTGAGAATAAACCCAAAAACTTGATGATATTCTTAACTTTGTAAAGAATATGTGAGCTTCACTTCCAAACCATTCTTATCTTTTAAAGTTTCAACTTGTCTGCTTGTCTCATGCTCTATTGTTATAAAATGTAGATGTGAGTATGTGTGTGTGTGTGGGTGTGTGCGTGTGTGTAGGTGTGCAGCTGACACAACAAATGAGCTTTAATGCGATTTGCTTGAATGGACTTTGGATGTGCGGGTGTTTGTTTTGGTTCTTTGGCCGGCCACAGAGCTCAGTCGAATCCAGTTAACTGTAACTAATTTGTTGCACAAGTTGCCAGCTTCATGGCATTGTGTGGCATCATGATCATCATCATCATCATCATCATCACCATACGGTATAGCATGGCATCTATCGACCAATTTTATGCTGCACTTTGCAGTTTGCAATCAACTCGAAACTTGGCCCGTAAATAACTTGATTAAGATTGCATTGAATGTCTTTTGCATTGTGAGAGTTGCAGCAACAGGATTCTCAATTCAACCCTAACAATTCATACTTAATTAATTATATTATTTCAATAATAGACAATATAAATCGACAATGATGCAATAATTAACCGGGACAACAGTAATCAAATGAGGTTCCCAAACAAAAAATTGTTTTCTTAAACATAGCAAGTATTACAATTATCAATTTTTATTTTAGAGAACTCTTAGGCAACTTTTAAAGCATCTAATTAATCTTAACTAAAATGGCTGTTTAACTAAACGCCGAATTTATATTGTAATTAAAGAAGCTATTTAAATTTTAGTTTAATGCAACTATGGTTTCTTAATGTTTTATATTCTTTTTTGGCATTTATAAAAATACTCCTTGAGTCTAATTAAATTTTTACAAATTATTTGTTATAAATGCAGGTCTTGCACCTTAAACTATTAAGACAAGTTGGTTTAGTCTAAAATGAAGATTCCCTAATTCCTAAATCAAGAATTATATATATTATATTGAGAATGTTTCGTTCTTGAAATTTATACAAAATTAACTGCAGGGATTTCTGTCATTTTGTCAGCGTGACTTTCTGTGTAAAAAATATAAGTAGTTTAGCATACCAGAAATTGTTGACAGCGTAGATCACTGGATACATAGAGTACCCGGCTCTGAAGCTGAGGTTCCGAGTTCGAATTCCACGTAAGTTTGGTTATTAATAAAACATTTAAATGTGCTAATAAATAAATCGATAATGCACAGAAAGTTTAAATTTAATGAGAATACTAATAAAAAAAACAAGCATACGGAAAATAAAAAACAAATAAATATTAATTTTTACTATTTTCTCTGTGTTCTTAAAAAATTAAGAACTTTTATTTTTATACCTATATTTGTGGTCTTAAAAGTGTAAGAATTTATGCTCTTATTAATAAGAACTTGGTCTTACTTGAAATGGTTTTGAAATCTAGATGTGTTTTCTTACTTCAAGAATTCCATGTTCTCGACGCATTTTTCAGCCCAGAATTCTTAGTTCTAAGACCAAAATCTTGATTTTAGAATCTCTTTTCTATCAGTGTAGTTCTTTTTATAAACTCAAAAGATCTAAGACAATTACTTAATCTTAGTTCGTTCTTAAGTACAACACATAAATGATATTTGGTATCTATCAAGCAAGCTCTACAAAATAAATACACGTATAGTATGAAAACTTAGAATTTTAAAAAATTAGTAATTTTTTCATACAATAAAATTATTCCCTGATTTGAAGTGTTTCTAAGTTAATTTTAATATGTAAAACTATGTAAACTACATATATAGTTAAATATACTTACTATATGTTATATTTCGTAGAATTTATGCTAAAGTGAAATTCGAAAAGGACAAAATTAAATAATATGTTGGTTATTGTTTAAATTAATTTTGTAGCTTGATCCATTCTTAAGATAGTTGAAACTTCCTTTCAGACAGCGCACATTTTTCGATTCTAATTATTTTCACAATTGTTAGACTGCTGATGTTTTATCTGATTTGTAGTGTTCATAAGTTAAGAGTAGTTTGTTCTTGATGATTGCATAATAGAAAGAGGAAAGTTTGAATATTGAGCTGCAGATGAAATACAGAGTTCTGGCACCCGCATGACACACAGGACATGAGACACAGGACACAGAGGACATTCAATCGTTATCAGCTGGCGAAAATGTTCTGTGGCGAGTGAGAATTTTGCACGGAAGCTCAAATTGTGCGTCTGTCTGAATGCAACAAGGGTGAATGTGTGTGTTTGTCAAAGAGTGCATGTGTGAGTGTGTACATGTGTAAGTGTGTGTATTTCCAATGAGGTTTTGTTTCAATTTCCTTTCGATAGGCCACAGACACAGGACGAGCACAGGACGCGGGCGCCGACAATTTCATGCATAAATTCATTCCCTGTGTGTGTATGTGAGCTTCATGGCTGACTGAGATTCGAGTGAGATACTTCCTTCCGTCGCATTTGTTTGTTTTAACTGCCCCTCCATCCTCCCTCAGCTATTACTACTCCATTTTGGCACACGTTGTTGCAGCCGCCTGTCTCTTGATGATGATGACTTTGCATCTAAAACAATTAAGTTTCATTTAAAAATAGTACAAAAAATAATAACACACACAGGCACACACACTCACACACACACATTAAATCTGTGCGGCCAAAACAATTTACATACTGCGCATAACTTGGCTTAAATGAGTTTTGCAACAAATTCCGACAGGACGAACAGGACGAAAAGCAGTGACAGGAGCCACAAAAAACCCGATGTCCAGCGACGTCGCCTGCGATTTGCAGCTAATCCCTTATGGGCATTTTGTCATGCCCCGCCCCCAACCGCCCTCCTGTGTCTCACAAGCACACACACATACACATTTTTAGCCGGAGGATATCTGTATACAGGCGTATGTCCTGGCCGAGATCCTTGCCAGTTGTGCTCATGCAAATTTCATGGGCACGCAGAAAAAAGCGACACATAAAAAATGTGAAATACATTTCCTGTCGTCTAGTCACAGGACCACGACAAGGACATGGAAACAGCACAGCCTCAGACGACGACAAGTGCGACAAGTGCGCCTCTCGCAACTCGCAGCAGTGGGCGTGGCACATAAAAATATGCATGCAACAGCAGCAGCAACAACAAGTTGTAAAAAAGTCATGCACACAATTTATATCCTGGACAAAAGGACAGCCGTCGCTTATCCCAACTCCAGATAGTGGACAACGAGTCTCGTCCTCGTACATGCCTGCCCCATGCCCCATGCCCTATCCCCCACTTCCCCCTCCCACCACACTTGCCACACGCTGCCGTTTCAGTTTGGGGCAAAAACTTTGCTGCCGAATTTAATCCAATAATAAATGGAATATTGCTGACCTCGGGCATTAAATTAAATGTTGTTATCAGTCGAGTGCAGAGAAATTATCAGGCGGCGGTTTGCCACACACACACACACACACATACACACACACACTTCGGATCATGTGGAACAGTCAGTGGCAATGGCACAGAGAGACTGTGGCATGAACACTTTGAGAGTTATTTGTGCTGAGACTTGAAGTGAAATGCCAAATGGCGTTAACTCAAATAGAAACAGAAAGTCGTAGCTGAACTGTGAACTGAACAAGTTCAAACAAGTTCCTCAAACTTGAGTGCATTTGGTGCAAGACTGGTTCTATTTACGATTGTTTGTTTGAATTTAAGAACAAGTTCAGTTGTCACATTTAAACTCCCGGACTATTTGCAAATATTATATGCTAACTATACTTAATTTATTCATTTAAATCAATTTATTTATTTAGTTTCATTTACTAACTTTTTTATTTATACATACATATGTTTATTTACTTACCAATAGGAGTTAGCTCTTAAATGAACTAAGCCAATTTGTACTTGTACCTCACACTTGACTCCACTTGATGGAAAACTAGTTAGTTTCAAAATTATTTCTTGTATCTTTACATTAACTTTGTTGATTTCATTATATTTGGATATTCGACGAATTCGTTGTAAAACGGAGCTGGTTCAAAAGAACTTTAATAAATAGCCGACTTTTAGAACAAGCTTAGTTCTCTAAATTAAAATAAGAATTTCCTGACTATTAACGAAGTTTATATGTTAGCGAAATTAGTTTTCAAATTAATTTTTTTAGCAGGGAGTTATTTAAGAATTTCCAAAATTTATTAATTTTAAGAAAGAGTTTAGTTCTACAATTTTGGAAACATAAAGTTGGCTCGCAAATAATCTAATTAAGCTACAATTAAAAAATATATATATGTATATATATATATATAAAAAAGTTTGTTTAAGTGTAAACTCACCTCTGATTATATCTCGCTGTTAGCTTGATATTTATAATTAACTTTAGAGTCGGAAAACTAATTAGTTGCATTTCATAGTTTGATAGTTCCATTGGCACGCGAAACCAGTTCCTTACAATTTGATTCAGTTCAGATGAGTTGCGATCCTGTACATTGAGTAAAGGATATGAACATAGGGTTATGTTCAGGGAACTGAGACGATGTGGGAAGAGACCTGTGACTGAGTGTGCGTCTGTTTGGCCGGATATTAAGCTCGTTTGCATATAATTTGCGTTGCAGAAACAGAAACAGAAGCTGAAACTGAATCTGAATATGAATCCGAAGCACTTGCAACTGGAGGCCAGTTGACACTGTTGACGGTTTTTTGGGTACGCCGCGATAAGAACCCAGTTACTGAGACGGCAAAAACAGTCAGAGCGTGGCATTAAGAATCCGACAGTTGTTTTTTGGTCCAGAGTAAAGCAATTAAGTTTTGTGGCCACTCGGAATTATCCGACTGCGGCTTGCCTCCTTCCATTTTTACTGGAATTGTAATTGAGGCTGCAAATTGTTTGCCCACTTTCCCAAACACGTCCTGATTGCCACTTCATATGCCAAATTTATGAATGGGTAATATGCGAGTCATCTGGCAGTGGCATATCTTCTCTTAACTATGAGAAAAGCTAGCACTAAAGGTTGGTGAATTACTCGCTACTCATGGTCATTAATTCCTGTTATTTTTACTATGTCAAGAAATGACTAACGAAGAGTGCACTTTCTCCCAATATAAAATTTTATATAGAATTTTATTTCCTGTGTTGTCCTCTGGGCTCTATTGAAGTATGCTGCAATGTTGGAAAGAATTCCTACAGAAAGTTCTGCAGCGTCCGTCTGATTCGAAACGATGTATTTTTGTCTCATCTAGCCATATGACCATATCGGACACTTCTGGTATTGGACTAGAGATCCCACAGTACAGACACCAAGTGACCAAGTAATGTGCGGCAAATCAACAACTCAATTATGGTTTGAAGCAAATTTTAAAAAATGGAGTTGATTGAAATGAGTTGAATAATGCGAAAGGAACAATATTTAAGCATTCTGCAACAGAATCTTCCAGAAGTCAACGGGAATATGGGTCTTGCTGCTTAAAAATGCATTTTGGATCAAGACAATGACACAAAGGACACGTGCCTTTTGGTCAAAATTGGATGTAAAAACCAAAAGTTTAGTCCATAAAGTGGCCACCACAATCTCCCGTTATGAATCCTATTGAAAATCTATGGATCCATGTAAAATCGAAGTTTGCGAACTATGCCGTCACTATATGTGGAATGATGGAGCTCTGGGAGAGGACAAAGGACATATGTGTATGCTATTCTTCCTGCATTGGTGCAATTCTACACCCAAAGTATTCCAAATTGGGATAGGGAACTAAACAAATAGGAATAGGGGAACTAAAAAAATTGTTTGTTTGTTGTTATAGTTTTGCTCTTCAGAAAATATCTAAAATATATATATCTAAAACCTCTACAACTAGAACTGTTTTATTGTTATCATATTATAGTCTATATGTAATTTAAAGCATATTATTCTTATCTTAATTTAAGGTAGATTCATTTGAAACTCATATGTTATTCAGCTTACCTTTAAATTTGCCGTCGGCTAAAATATATTTGGCTTTCTATGCGTATTTCAGGCAACTTGCGGCAAGTTTAAAACTTCTCAAGCTAAAGTGCTGCCAATCAGCCAAAAGTCTTAAAACACTTTTGCATAAGTTAACGCACACACACACACTCACACGCACATACACACATAATTCATGAATGTGTGTCAGGGGGAAGGTATTTGGTTTATGTTTGGGGTTATCTATAAGGATATGAGCATGTGAATGCTTTTTAATCCTTTTTGCGTGACGGCAGCTGCTTGAGAGACAATTGTTTCAGTCTTACTCTTAAGAGTGTAGAAAGAGAGGGAGGAGCTAAGAGTAGGGTAAAGAGAAGGAGGGGCTACTGGGCGTTGATTATAATTGACTTTGGCTGACTTAAGTGCCAAAATGGAAATACCATGTACCACATTCAGTTTATAATTGCTAGAGACGCCAACGAAATTTGCATACACACACTCACACACATACAGCCTGAGGTACTTTTCTCACTTTAAGTTAAATTTCATAAAACGTAATTGCCATGGTGAAAGTTTTGCACGAAAAGACGCATGATTACTTCAAATCAAATCAAATGATGTGCACAAATTTTAATATTGAAAGTATGTTGACTCATTCATTTCTAACGTTGTCCTGGACACTGGTCAGTCCGAACGACTTTCAATCTATTGCCATGACTGTTAAGCACTCACTCCTATACCACCCCTTCCTATTTGATAGCCAAGAGGCATTCCACACATCTCAATAGACAACAAAATAGTTTCATATTAGATAAGGGGAAAAATGTATATGAAAGGAATATGAAAGAAAAAAAAAACACATTGTCATGGCAGCACCTTCCCCCTACCTTAAATCTTTTAGCTAATATAAAAAAATAAAAAAAGAAAAAGCCATTTTAACTTGCAACGCAGTTGAAACTTGAACTTGCAACTTGGCTGCAAAGCTTTCGATTTCTGTTGGAGTATTTTCGCACCTTGGCGAAAAGTGCAGTAAAGTGGCATTAAAAATGTTGAAGCTTGCGACGTGCCTCTAGAAAAAACAACATCATCATCATCATTCTGTTGCAAATGAGCTATGCATCCACTGATGATGATGATGATGATGATGTGGCCATCAGCCTGATTAAAAAACTTTCGCATCAGCTGAAAAATATATGCAGCTGATCTAGGATGAGGAAAGAACAGGGTGCTTATGGTGGTTATCCTAGCTAGTTCAATGTCCTGTCTTGCGGCAATGCGCCGACAAAATAATTGATCCCCAATGTCTCATTTGGCTCACACACATACATATGTGTACTTCCCCTTTCTTTTCATTCTCCCTAACCCCGCCTGGCACCACTTGCTGCCCCACTGACACCGCACAGTGGCTATTTTACGAGACTAATGTGTTAAAATACGATGGTTTCCAATGCATTTCCATTTTGTAAATTCCTACACAGAAAAAAAACACCAGTTGCCAAAGTGTTTTCTGTCCACACAATTAAGTCTTACATTTATATTTAAGGTTCAAAGGTTGTCTATTTAATGTTTCTTAAATGTTATGTTTTGTACATATTAGATAGGATTTTTGCTAAGTTAAATGTCAAAACGAGCCACTGTGCACCACTTGCTCCTTCTGTACTCACGCGAAATCAAATTGAAGTCCATAACAAGCGACTGAGCGCCTCATAAAGCAATTAAGTGCATGTGGCTGACCAAGCAGCAACGTGTTGGAATATCCCCAACAACAACAACAGCAACAACAACAACTACAACTACAACAGGAACAACCATTCAGCTAAACCAGGGTTCCACATTCCTGACCCTGATGTGCCCCCATTCGATGGTGTTGTGTTTGTGTGCGCGGTCAGTTTGGCTTAGTACGGAGCTCAAGTAATTCATAGCATTAATTATATTATACGACCCACGCCCGGACGAAGGATATCCAGGATGAGGGGCAGGATGGATGGAGAATGCCACTTGGTCCCTGTGGCTGCCACATCACTTTCACTCAGCTCAAGCGGCTGCCTGCAGCCACAAAATGGTCGGACATTTAAATTAGTCGCATTTTAAAAAGATGAAAAATTAGTTGAATAAACCTTAAAATAACTAAACAGATATATCTGTGAACATATAGATACATTTATATGTATATATATATATATATATGTATGTACACATATGTATATATATATAAGGAAATAGATTTTATTTAATAAATGAAAGGATCTTTATAAAATAACCACAATGGAGAAAGATTTGAGCAAAGGAAAACTATTGTAAATGAGAAAGTTCCACAAAAGATGTATGTAAAAAAAAAATATTTTTTAATGTCTAATTTGTATGTTTTATGTGTATATCTTTTAGAAATGCATATAAGTTTTCAGTTGTGGCGCCTTATCAGCCCCTCCTAATTCGTATACTATACAATAGTTCTATATTTAAGATTCAAAAAATTTGAATTTACTGATAATATGTGTTAATGACTGTTTCCTACTTTGCAGTAAATATGTTTCAGTAAAAATATTTTGTATACCCTTGCAGAGGGTATTATAATTTTGACTTGGTAGACCTCATATAGGAAACATGTACATACATATGTATATTCTTGATCAGGACATTTCAACTATTTCCATCAATATGGTTACTTAAAAATATAGTTAAATAACATTGCATATTAAATTTAAGCGTTTGAGTGCTTGCAAAAAAATATATAAAAAGTTAATCAAAACAGATATAAGTATGTGGTATACCCGTTTTAAGTCACGTATAGGGTATGCAAATTTTCTAAATATTCACAAAGCAGTCGAGAAATTGATTTATGCTAGTAAAGCAAAGTGCAACAATAATAATAATATTTATTAATAAATAAATTTGGACCATAAGCGAACAAACATGCATAGATGTTGTTGTAGTTGTTGTTTGTGACTGTTGTTTTTGTTATTATTGTTATTGTTGTAGTGTGACAATGTGCAGATAAAAGTAATTAACGCCTATTTATGGAATTGGTCACACTGCACATGAGTTGTGGGGTAATTAAAATGAAAAGGGAAGAGAACAACAACAATGACTGTATGGTGCAATAATTATTGACTTATTGGCCATAATGGCATTTAAGAGTCGCAAACGCCAGCCGAAAAATATTTGCATAAAATTTGCATTGACAACAGTTGAAAGCAATTGAAACAATAATTTCGTCATTAATGTGCGACAATCCTCAACAGTCCTTCCGTCCATGCAACATGGTCCTGCCCCAAAATGCGGCACCTTTACTCCCCTCGCAATTCAACCAAGTGGCATCCACCTGCGATGCGAATTGAAAACGTGCTTATCGCCGCACATCAGCAACAACGTTGCCTGAATTCAGAACCTGAAACTGAACCCGAACCCGAACTCGAACTCGAACTCGAAACCGAACCTGAACCTGGGTCTGGATCCAGTTTGAAGTCGCACAATGCAATTTTTAATGCGTTTAATTACATTTGTTGGCTGGCACTTAATGTTTTTATAATTAATAGAATCAATATTGATATTGGACCCAGCAGCGTCAGAATCTCCGCATCATGCAACCTTCATCCTGCAACATGCAACCAGCAACCTGCAACAGCAACTCTCCCCCTCTCTAGGTACACACGGCACAGCTGTGGTTAATTGTAGATTAAAAATGTAGCGATGTGGTTGCATTTTCCTATGGTTTTCCCGGTTGGTCATGCAGGCGTTAATTTTCTGGTCAAACTATAACCCGCAATAAAAATATAAATAAATTGTAAGCTCAAAAAAAAGCAGAGTGACAAACATTACTACAGCAATAAAATAAAATCAATTAAATTACAGTAAAGCTCAATTAAGTGGGATTATGTCCACATTAGGCCCATCTTACTGGAGTCTTAGTAGCATTTAAATCTTTACATAATAAATAAACAATTTTAAAAAAAAAACTAGTGCAAGTGAATAAAAGCAAATGTAAAATATTGAATAATTAAAAAGATAATTATCATTGTGGATATTTGATAACTGAAAAATTATATGTAGTCCAAAACTCGGAATAGTCTTAGTTAATAATATTTCAGTAGAGTTATTGGAGGCGGATCGTACATTTTTAATGTACTCATTTGATTTTTTACCTGATTAAAATGCAATTTATATTTGTTTTTTAATGCAAATAAATTATTTTTTATCTGTCTTTCGGCGACGCATTTAATTACATTTGAAGAAAAACCAGAATACACACAGAATACACACATGCGAAATGCAGACCGGCTAACCCCTTACCCCTTACCACACTTCCCCCTATCACTGTCTACGGATTTTTCTCCTGGTAGGAAAAAAAAAACACAGAAAAAGCACAAAAAGAATAAAATAAATTGAGCGCTTTAAAATGCAAGCAGCGTAAAAGATTAGCCCGATTATTTCAGCTTGAAGGCGTTTAACTTTACATTGCAACGCACACGGTGCGAGTTCAAAGGGTTCAGAATTCTCCATTTCTACTCCCCCTTTACCTTTTCACCTTTTCTCATGCTGTCGACATCGGTAAGTACCTCGCCACTTGAGCCATGCCACGGCGTGTGGCACCACAGCTCTGGGCGCTTGGGCCAAAAACTTTTGTTACGGCTTTTCCTTTCGTTTCGCGTAAATGTTCAAAATGTAAACTTAATGCAGCGATTTGAAATTTACACATCGTTATATGAATATGAAATGATATAGAATATGGAAAATGGGCAATGGGAAGAGGAATACGAAATATGGAATGTCCTTTTGAAGAGGGTGGCTTCTGTCTATTTTATATTTCTGGTGGTTAGTTTGGGGCAGCCATTGAGAATGGAAGATTAATGATATTTTACCGGCTATGTATATAGTATATAAGAATATATATGTACATATGTGTAAAGTTGAGAAAGCCCAAGCAAGTGTCCACAAATAATTTTTATTTCAAAACTATTCACTATTCTTGCTTGAATTATAAGAATACCTGATTGATGCTGATGAACAGAGGTTGATTTAATATAATTTCAATTTCAATATCTAAATGGTAATAATTTTTTCATCATTTGTCACAATCTGATTTAAGGTTTTTATTTGTATATAATACTAGGGGCTTTGCCTCCTGCTTGCTTCGCTCGCCAACCCCTGGCTCGCTACGCTCGCTGAAATCTCGGGGAGAAATGTGGAGAGAAAATAGGGAACACTTCTCACAGCTATAGCCAGACCTAATGTCATTTTTAAAAAGAAAGCGGGAAATGTAAATTCAATTTTTCCCTGCAATTGGACTTAAAATAATAGTAATAATACTTTATATAATATAGATAATTTACATTTTCGCTGCTCGCTGTTTTAAATTTTTCACTGTAATTAACTGTAACAGTGCCATATACTGCAAATTTAATTTGAAAGTCGCAACACCAATGAATCGCCCCCCCCTCTTAATTTGATTGCTTATTAATAGCCACTGTTCCTATGGCAGCTATGCGATATAGTGATCCGATCATGACCAAATTTTCACAAAATGTTACAATGAGTTAGAAATACATAATCTGTGAGTTTGGTTGAGATAGTTCAAAAACCACAAAGATCTTCAAACAAAATTTTAATATGCATCTGATTATACCTATGGCAGCTTTTTGATATAGTCATCCGATTCTTACCAAATTTTCTTAGGATAGAGCTGTGAGTAAGAAATACGTAATCTTTCAGTTTGGTTGAGACAGTTTAAAAAACAAAACAAAATTTCATACTAAGCAATTTTGACCTTTGACCCCCCATTTTAGCCCCTTCCAGTGGGGATATCAAAAAATCCCGTCTTATTGTCCAATAATTATGTCTCAGCTATGTCGTGTGTCAGCTCTATATATTAAGCCGTTTGGCCTGTAGCGTGATGTCTCGTCAATGAATCAGGACAAAGAGTTTTATATATGTATATATAGATATAAGAATATATGAATAAATTGGATATATGTCATTATTATGGCTTGAATCATAAGTTTATTACATTAATTAATGCTGATGAATATAATTTCAATTCCAATCTCGAAATGCTTTTGATGCCACAATCTATAATAAAATGTGTATATGTTATGTTGTCAGGATATATGTTTAGGTAATATGTAAAAATTTAACTGAATTTCATCAGATGCAATAAAATGTATGATCAATATCAATGCTCGCAAACTACAGTTGTACTTTAAGAAAGTGTTGCATGGTTGTTGAGCATTCCCAAAAATCCATACATTGATTGCATTGATTTATGCGGACACCAAAATTATTGACGACGATGGCGATGACGTGTAACGTGTTGATGAGTTGCGATTGAAGTGAGGTAGCTCAGTATGCATTTAGAACGTAGTGTCACATGTATAATTCAATGTTTAATGTTTGTTAATTTGTGTCAGAATGTTTTGAGAGATTGCTGGTTGAATTATCGCAATTATCAGCTGGATAATGATCACGATTGATATAATTGCCATCATTGATATGGGTTTCATTTCCGGTTAGGTCCTCATCTTTTGTTTCAGTGCTTGGCAATACCATCTGGGTTAAATTGGGGTTCAACTCGCTCTCAGGCAAATCGACTGCTGTGAAAGCCGCATTGGGAGACGGAATCGGGGAATTTACAATATTCACGTCTGGTACTAAATTGGGCAACATATTGTTCACATTGACATTGACACAGTTCGTATTCCCTTTGTGTATCCCCACATTCATATTCATATTCGGCGGTTCCATAGTATATCTGCCACCCGGATAATATACGACTTGAATCATCGGCCTGGTGGGTATTATGGGCATTGTGGGCATTACGGGTCCCGTGGGTTGTAGAAAAATGTTCTTTACATGTTTTACAATCTTAGAATTCGATTCGATTGTTGAAGGTAAAGACAATGGACAGCCAGACAGATGATGATCTTTAAGGTCTGTGTCCTTATCGTTCAGGTCTTCAAC
Organism: Drosophila neotestacea; assembly: GCA_035044365.1. NCBI lineage: Eukaryota > Metazoa > Arthropoda > Insecta > Diptera > Drosophilidae > Drosophila > Drosophila neotestacea. The sequence continues at coordinate 89,791 of JAWNMD010000291.1, read as the reverse complement.
TTTGCTTTTATTGTTTAGGGGCGACTCCGGCTTGGGTTCCTTCATTTCTTTCGATTCCTCTGGGCAGCTTCTATTAGAATTTCTATCTACGTCGGCATTGTCCTCACTATGCTGTTCTTTCATATGCATCGGAACGCCTTGTTGCATATTACCCATGTGGCGGGTTCGACTGGTACCGACGGTCCCGAAACGGTACGGAGCCCTGAACGTATTGATGCGGTAGCCGTACCGAGAGCCATGTGGTCGTGGTATCTGATGAGGGGCATGTGGATACGCATGCATGGGCACTGAAAACCATTTTCAATGAAACAATTGGTTCAGCTGGATAGCACATACACTTACCCATGGTCTTACTCCAGAAACTAAGTGGTGCGGTACTACCTGGTGCCATCATACGTGGTCCATTCGGGGCGGCAAAGTGGGCAGGTGGATTACCCTGAATTCGAATCGGTGGTGCTGGTTGAGGTGGTTGTGCGTGTGGGGAATGTATGTGCAATGGCGGTTGTGGGGGTGGATTCATGCTCATGTGCATGCACCAGCAATTGTATTCCGTCTGTGTGCTCACATTGACAGGCATGGAACGAGCCTACGGAAGTGTATGGTTTAAATCGATTCATCTTACGACTGCAACTAGGTACTCATGGGTACTCACACTGGCGTGCTCCAGATCCTGCGCTGTCAAGCTATGCGGATGACATGGTGGGTATTGTTCACCAGTCTTCGTCCTAGGTCGTGGCACATTCTAGATAGCCGCAGAATTAATTTCAAAAAAATCATTCGTTGCTGTTTTACTTACCGACGGTACGAAGACACTCGGATGCAGTGGTGGTACCTTCAAAATTGCTGTGGTGTAGGCAGCCATTTGCACTTGGGTCATGTTAGCAAAACGACCTCGTAGCAGGGGTATCATTAGGTTGTGGGCACGGATCAGAAGGTCCCTTAAGGTTGCAATGTACTCCGAGCTGGACAAGCTGCAAGCACTCACCTGTTTGACAAACTCTTCGAAGGATGGAAAGTCCGATAATGGCAAGCTGCTTGGACTAGGTCTCGGAATTGACGTGGTTTCAGCGGAATTTGTCATTTTATCTTTTTCAACAGAAACAGGTTCTTCCCATGCGCCTTCAGTAGGACACACTTTGGTCAGTGAGCCATAGGAATAGGGCCGCCATTCACTTGACTGAACCGGATGAGCCGGACGGTACTCTTCCTGTACTGGCTGTACCGGATGGTGCTCTTGCTGTACCGAACGGTTCTCTTTCTGTAGTGGCTGTACCGGTCGGTACTCTTGCTGTAATGGCTGTGCCGGACCATACTCTTGCTGTACTGGCTGTTGCGAAGGATACTCTTGATGTACCGGATGGTGCTCTTGCTGTACCGTACGGTACTTTTGCTGTAGTGGCTGTACCGGACGATACTCTTGCTGTACTGGCTGTTGCGAAGGATACTCTCGATGTACCGGATGGTGCTCTTGCTGTACCGAACGGTTCTCTTGCTGTAATGGCTGTGCCGGACCATACTCTTGCTGTACCGAATGGTACTCTTGCTGTAATGGCTGTACTGGACGATACTCTTGCTGTACTGGCTGTTGCGAAGGATACTCTTGATGTACTGGATAATGTACTTGATGTACTGGATAATGTACTTGCTGTACCGAACGGTACTTTTGCTGTTGTGGCTGTTCCGTATGGTACTCTTGCTGTAGTGGCTGTACCGGACGGTACTCTTGCTGTACCGAATGGTGCTCTTGCTGTACTGGCTGTGCGGGACGGTACTCTTGATGTACCGATTGGTACTCTTGCTGTAATGGCTGTACTGGACGATACTCTTGCTGTACTGGTTGTTGCGAAGGATACTCTTGATGTACCGGATGGTGCTCTTGCTGTACCGAACGGTACTTTTGCTGTTGTGGCTGTTCAGGATGGTACTCTTGCTGTAGTGGCTGTACCGGATGATACTCTTGCTGTACTGGCTGTTGCGAAGGATACTCTTGATGTACCGGATGGTGCTCTTGCTGTACCGAACGGTTCTCTTGCTGTAATGGCTGTGCCGGACCATACTCTTGCTGTACCGAATGGTACTCTTGCTGTAATGGCTGTACCGGACGGTACTCTTGCTGTACCGAATGGCGCTCTTGCTGTACTGGCTGTGCGGGACGGTACTCTTGATATACCGATTGGTACTCTTGCTGTAATGGCTGTACTGGACGATACTCTTGCTGTACTGGCTGTTGCGAAGGATACTCTTGTTGTACCGAACGGTTCTCTTGCTGTAATGGCTGTACCGAATGGTACTCTTGCTGTAATGGCTGTACTGGACGATACTCTTGCTGTACTGGCTGTTGCGAACGATACTCATGATGTACCGGACGGTACCCTTGCTGTACCGAATGGTGCTCTTGCTGTTCTGGCTGTGCGGGACCGTACTCTTGCTGTACCGAATGTTGCTCTTGTTGTATCGGACGGTACTCTTGCTTTATCGGACGGTGCTCTTGCTGCTGTGGAGTGAAGGATGCGTGCACAGGCTTCGACTGTTGCTGCTCCGATTGGACTTGAAAACCACTTCGACATAGCGGTTCTGACGGTAACTGGGGGGCAATCGGAGCGATCTTCTCTTCATTCTCTGGCCACCAATCGGTTGTCGATAACAATTTATCTTTTGACTGTGGTACAATCACATTCTGTCCATTTTCCGCCCCCGACGGTGGGTGATCTGCAACCTTTTGGCCTTCATCACGAGTTGCCGACCACGCAGCGAGTTTCTGTTCAATGTCAGACAACCAATCGTAGTGTGTTGTCATCGTAGGGGAAGAAAGTTCATTATTTGCCAACTCACGGGTCAGTGGTACCAATTGATCTTGTTCATGTGGTAAGGCTGATCCTATTGCCGTACCGGGATATTGTTTCGTACTTATCCAATACTCTTGATGCTGTGATGTTCTAAACGTCATCTGTGGTTCCATTTTCCGCCCCTGTTTAATATCTGGTACCGCAAATGGAGACTGAGGCATCGCTAGTTCCCATGGAAATCGATCTAGTGGCAGTGCTTGTGACGACACTTGCGGCTGTGAGAAAAACAAAGCAATAAACTTTCAATATTCTACCTTTTGATTTAAAATGAGTCTGTGACTGTACCTGTGGTTGTGCAAAAGCATTACCATGCTGTTCCGATTCTCGCCAATATTCTCGAGAAACTGTCTCCCCTTGACCCTTTGGTGACACTGCAGTGGTCAGCTGCTCACTGAAATATTTCTGACCAGTTGGTATTGTCAATCCAGCCCCCTGTGTTTCCATATTACGGCAAAATTCATAGGACAGCGGTCCAAGCGGTGATTGAGCTTGACTAATAGCCTGTTGATCAATGTCCCGCGAAAATTCACGGCTTGTCGGTGCCAATGGAAGAGTTAGCACATGTTGCTCCATGTTTACCTGGGCCGCTTGTTCCAAGGCTAGCAAATGGGATGCATAGGATCCCATGGGATAAAATATAGCCGCATATGGTGACATTCGATCCGAGGATAGTCCCGAGAAATTCATATTTTGGGCACTGCTTTCCGGTCGTTTTGAAACTAATTGGACAGGCAAAGAAAATTTTTGAGAAGTGCGGTTAGAGTTGATTTTTAGAAAGCTTACAAAAATTGGGTGGAACGTATCCATTCGAAATTAGATTTGCCCAGTTTGGAGATGAAGATGCCATAGAAGGATCAGTCATGATAAATGAATTCAATAAAATACAGCAGTAAAGTGGTCGATAAACCTTTACTTTCTCGAGCTTTGAATTTTTTAGATTTTCTGCAACTTGAAAATCGATTAGAAGTTGTAAAATATTTATTTAATTTTTCCTTGTTGCTTAGATGCATATATATTTATTAAAAGTACTTAGTAAATAAAGAAGAAAAAAGTATAAGAATCGTCGCCTACTAGTCACTGGTTACTTATCTTGAGTATGTTGTTCAGCATTTGCGTAGTATATGTATTTTTAATTTGGAGAAGATAGAGATATTGACGATTCCAAAGAGATTATTCCAAAGAAATTCCGAGTCTCTAGAAAACAAGCATTTGATACCAAAAATACAGAGATATTTTCTGTTACTTCAAGCTTGATTACAAATAGAGGATGTGGCATCATCAGTAGACTGGACTGTTATTTGAAACGTGTCAGTTCTAGTTTAAAGGGCTTTCGACAGCGATAAACGTGCTTGGCATGTTGAAAAGACTTGGGCTCCGGAAACATATAACTATGTATAAACATATAGCAAGGTCTGGTACTTTTTAAGACGAAGTCAAATGCCACGCACAACAAATCTCTCATACTCAAAAAATAAAAAAAAAAACCTTCGAGGGCCGGCTACATTTTTGCAATTATTTCAAATATTTTTCAACACGGCTTTGAAATGCGACGTGCCGACGAGTACAACAAACAGGAAAAAAAATAGAAAAAAGGGTTTTTTTTATTTCAGTTCTGTTTTTGTCTTGCGCCAAAATATTTTTCCACATTTTATGCTGTGCATATTTTTGCCGCAGCCTTGGCGCGAAATTAGCGGCAAGTGTCTGAGGAAGTGGAAAAAGGCAGCGAAGATAAACTTTAAATAAAACATGGCACACAACATGGTCGAGGGGTTTGGGTCCCATACAAGGGTATACATTGATGCTGCTGCTCCTGTTGGTAGTGGTGGTGTTGTTGGTGGTGCAGTCAAGCTGGGGAACAGGCAAACGTCGAACGGTGGCGCAGACCGCAATTCAAATAAAATCCTTTAGGGCTTTTGACTTTTAACTCATCCGTTTAACGAGCGTTCATGTTCGTGAGACGGCGAATGGCAGGATAGCTGGATCCTGGATAACTGCCTGACTACGTTGGCAGGATGAAAAGATTGCCTTGGCAAGGACAATACCCTTGACACCTACACACAGACCGAACACACACATATGCAACTAGAGTGAGAGTCTTCCCCGGCACGTCCTCAGTGCGATTGCAAAACAATGCGCGAAACAATCTAAAGAAATCTACATAAAGGGCATACACGACTAAGGAATGCTCTTTATCAGCGCAAAATAATGGGTTAAGCTTCTTGAGTTCAATAAGCCACTACTTGCATATTGGTTATCTGTGACATATGTATGTATCGGACGGAATGCAGCGGGGAAAGAGCGGGAGGAAAAAAGAATGGTGACGAAGGAAGAGAAAGAAAAGGGAAAAGATGCAAGAGAAACATAGAGATATAAAACAGAGATAGTTAAAAATAAGAATACGAATTCAAAGAGAAATACTTAGATATGGATATGGGGCAAATGATAGGGTTTGAGACTAAGAGAGTAAGAAACAAAGATTGAGAGACAAACTGATAAGAGATATTGACAGATAGACAAAGATTGAGAAGATAACAGATGAATATTGAGGGATAGTGAGAGAAAATTTAAATAATGTTGATAACTGACAGTAGAAAATCATGTTGCTTTTCATCTTTCTTTCTTGATCACTTTTTCTCTTACTTTCTTATTTTGACTTTTATCTCTGCAGTAGCTGTAGAGATAAGGAGCAAGAAGAAAAAACATATCTTGATTAGATCTACCCTATTTTAAAATACGAAAGCTATAGCTATCTGGTTTGAGTATTTGTTAGGTCGACTTCTCACTTCTCTTACGTACACCCTCACAAAACGTTTTAAAACTTTTATGAGCCTTTTTTGACTGGTGGCGTGGGAAGGATATCTGTATAACATTGTTGTGATTGCTTTCAGGATGACAGCCTGACTACTGCTACACTGCCCACAGAACGAGCAAAAAAATATCAAATCGATTGATGACGACGTTCCAAGTAATTTTCCAATTGCCAGTTGGCAATGGAAATGGAAATGGGAATGGAAATGGAAATGCTCTTGTTGTTGCTATTTTAGAATTTGAACAATTGCCACTTCACGCGCATAATAAACGAGTTGGATTCGCTGACAATTGAGGCGTTTACTTAAATATGCAATGAGAGAGCCAATGCATACACAATTGAGCATTTGGCAGGATTGTGACATTTATTAACTCGCAAATACACTTGTCGCGCATACGCCCCGTTAACACGCCCCCACATAACGCATACCACAAAATAGTAAAAAAAAGAAGACATGTATGCTTCGTTTAATAAATTGAGCGTTTTACGCAATTTATGCGGCTGATTTGACGTTAATGTGGCCTGAAAATACTCACACCACTCACACACACACTTATAAATCAGCACTGGCTTTACGTGTGGGTGAGTGTGTTTATTTACATGTTGCCTGCCTACAGAGCCTTGTTCTTAGTCCTTCCGCTTGCTGCTTTTTATTTATGACAACATCTGTCGCGACAACCTACGATTTACCAGTGTGCGTGAGCGTATGTGTGTGTGTGTGTGTGTGTGTGTGTGTGAGTGTCTGTGTGTTGAGGCGTTAACATCTATGCCACACACACATCATTAATCATTTCGAATACAACTCCTTTTCGCCTGTATCTTAATGTTGCCCTCCCACCTTAAGCTTTATTATCCTTAAGCTCCTCACATTTTATGCCCAAACTTTGAACATAAAGAATATCGTAGAAAATAAGAGAAGAATAAAAAAAAATAAAAAATACGGGGCAGAAGTTTAAGCACTAACTATTAGCATGTATGTATGTGTAGAACCTATATATCTAAGATATGCACTTACCTGGTAGAGTGATATCTTTTTCTTAATCTCACTCTTTACCACTTTCTTTCTGCCTCTATGTGCCTTTAGTGTTTTTGCTTTTCTTAGTGTTTTCCAGCTTTTAAAATCTTGAATTTAATATTTTTCAACGCAAAGTAAAAATTTTGATTTATAAAATTCTATGTCAATCTTAAAATGATGCGAAGCCTACTGAGACCTGAGAAAAACAGTAGATAATAATATTAGAGAGCTGAACAAGCACACAAATTATATTTTACAAGCACTGACTTAAATTTCAAAACAAATACTTCAGTATCTGTTATGTATTGATATCGATTAATAGCTAAATAGCATAACTATGTAATTAACAGAGCGATTAACATTGAATTAACAGTGACATTGAACTATAATGAATAAAGCGACACTTCGAACGCATAGAACAAAAAAAAATAATTTAAAAAAATGTATCATTCAGTCGGGAGAGCCCGTCAGTAGGATACCCTGTGGTAGTAGAGAACGCCACTCAAATTTTCTTCTAATTATATTTGTGTTTTCTATTTGTGCTGTCTGTTTTGTATTTAAAAGTCTTAGCAACAATGAGCACATTATTTTCAAACTAACTAAATAAAAAACAATTTTTAAATGTATAAAAAAAAATTAAAAAATAAATGAGCAAAGAATTTAAGCGCGCCATTACTGGGATTCGTTCACACGGACAGACAGACGGACATGGATTTATCGACTCGGCTTCTGATGCTGATCAAGAATATATATACTTTATGGGGTCTACCACGCCTCCTTCTACCTGTTACATACTTTTTTTTAACAAACTTAATATACCCCACAGGGTATAACAAATAAATGCTACACTAGAAGAGAGTGTCTGAAAGTACTGAATAGAAGCTAAGTCGACTTTCAAAATATTTTGTGCAGCTCTCTAGTAAATATACACAAATCAAGATACACAAAAATCTTTGGAGGTAGAGAAATATACATTTACAGAGATAGAAATAATAGATTTATATAGTTAAACTTACCACTCAAATGCTTAATCGTTGGTCCACTTGCTAAGCTTTGTTAGACTGAAATTAAGAAATTAAAACCAAGTTAAAAACTTAATAAAAAACTATATACATTGTAAACTCTCAATTACAAATTTCATAAGAAACTTTAATTAAATAGATGTTGAAAAATTAAGTAATGCATAGTGACTAGCGAATTAGTAAAATGTACAATACTGTAATGAAATAATATGAATATAAACATATTAACAAGTTTTTAAGCTGAGAAAAGCTGTAATCTTTATGTATGTGAAGTGAAATTAAAATGCTGACTAATTTAATTCCCAGCGCAATCAGACAAATCACTTCTTAGATATTTTTCAAAAATAGTTTAAATTGTTTCAGCATTGCTGCAATAATCTTTATTAAATGCAGAGATTCTCACAATTTCCATTAATCAACGTATGTATTTGCCGTACTATATTTGTGAAAACGAAAGCAATTCCCAGTTGCCAATCAATGTCAAAGAGTGGAAAACTCTAGACGACAATAATTCACGTATGCGAGCTAATAAATTAGAGAAAACGCAGTCGTGGCATCAAAGGATAACAAGGATAACTTTTGTGCTCAACTAAATGTCACACACATACATACATACATATTAACCTGAGCAAATAATCAGCTGTAAATATTTTATACATGAAACAAGCGACAAAACTTTGACAAACATTTTTGGCTCCAATTGAAATGGCATGAGAGTGAAGAGGGTTGGGAAATGAGGGGTAGTGAAGTTGACAAGGGAAGCTGCAAATATTTAAGGCATGCCTCTGTTGTTATGGTTCTGTTTAGTTGTTGTTGTTGTTGCCTCTGATGTGGCTAAGCATGCCACAGAAATTTAGCAAAATCTTTACTCTGCCTTCAGTTGTGGGCTTAGTCTTATATCTCTATATAGAATAAGCTTTGCTGGTCATTTGTGGGGTCATAGGAGTCCCCCCGCAATGCAATAGAGATGATGATGATGATGATGAAAGCTGATGATGATGCGGCTTACGATAAGAAACCAACAAATAGAAATGAATGTCGATTGATAATCAAAATAAATGCCTAACGGCGCTTAAAGAAATGGACTGAGTAGTGAAAGCCTGACAAATATTTGTGGGCAGTGCGCAAAGGGGCGTGGCAGGCAACAAAGTAAGAAGAATCTGAAAAGAAAGTGAGACAAATAGCAAAGTAGTTTGATGGAAAGGTGATGGTGTAAGGGATTAGCAAAAATTAAAAGAGGAATTTATTAGAAATAGAAGTTCTATAAGGATTTATATATATGTATATATTAAAGCTTCAACAATTAATATAAAACTCAGTATATTAGACAGTTACAATACTATTTATAAGCTAGCTAAATATTTTTTTAACATATAGATTATAGCTGGTCCTGTATTTTTATTTTTCAAGTCATTAGAGAAAAATTGTAAATATTTTGTCAAACTTTAATGAAAGCTATTGTTGAGGGGGAAATTTCAGGATTAAATTAATTTGTTTATTTATTGATTACTAGTGATTAAAGTATAGAAGTTGCTTGAGTTTTTACTTGTAGTCAATTCCTATTGCCCAGTATAAAGCAACACTTTAAATTCGATTTTGGCCTATTATAAATTTGTAGGGAAAATGTAACATTTGGGCCCATTTTTTCCATGTCTTTATAAGGTCTCAAATGTCTATCCGAATGATTAACTGACGTAAAATGAAAAGAAACTAATGTCAAAATGGCCTTACTGAAGTTTTAGTGCATAGCGCAAAAATATATATAATTTATTTTTATAAAATTATCAATACTGTAGCGTTAGAAATATATAAAAAATAATAATAATATGTACATATAATACTAATTAAAGGAAGACTTTTTGGTCAAGTAATTAGGCTGAGAGATATCGAACACAAGATGGAAGCTAAAGGGTTAAAGTTTCGGTCTGAAGACCAGTCTCCAATTGTTGGGTCATTAAATGATGTGGACTGTTTTGAAAAGAGAAGAACAAGAAAAAAATAAAACAAGAGATAAGTTTTGAGGTCAGAGTGGATGTCGGATATACGCCAGGAGCAGTTAGTCAGTGTCGACTGTGGCAAAAGGTCTGGGGCAAGAGTCTGGGCCATAAATTCATTTTGGTGTCGGCTGCACATGCAAATGTCTAAATGCCAAAATGCCTAATGAGTGAAGCTGGCTGGCAAAAACAGGACACGAATGAGTCCTTAAAGATTAATTAATCTTTGTGGCACATGCGGCCGTGGTGCCACAAACAACAGTTGCACAAAGAGAGAAAGAGAGAGAAGGACACACGCGTGTGTGCATTGTGCGAACTGAGGAGGGTATTTCAGCTGACCATTGTCCTTTTGCGTCCTTTACGGTTTCGGTTTTAAGCTAATGACACAAAACGCCAAAAAGGATTTGAGAGTGAGAGTATCCTGGGGGTTAATTTGCAGGCAGGGTCGCTCGGTCGCCTGGTCAGGCTTATCTTTTGCTTTTGAAGAAATAATTAATGACCTCGTTTTTGCCACTGTGGCCAGACCCAAAACAGGAACAGCAGGATCAGGAGCAGAAGCTGCAACCTCTGCGTGCTGGCCATTAAAAATCGTTTATTTCGATTTGATTTAATCCAAAATAGATTGCCCTGTCGGACAATGAGACACAGGAGAGAAGAGAGGAGCTGGAGAGTCGGAGATGCGGCCAATTTATGCACTCAATTTACGCGCGCGCACAGAGGATACATCAGAATGCAGGATGCAGGCAGTGTTGCCAGAACTCGACAGTAAAAGAAGGCTAGATTTGAAAAAATATAAACACAAATTTAGCAGAATACGCCAGATCGGCAATTAAAGAAGCTAACTAATAGGCTATACTTTAAAGCCCCAAAAAACACTCGGAACAAGGTTCAATAGGCATGTACAAATTTGTGCCGATAGTTCTTATGTATCGCAATTTGTAGTACACAGCAGGACTGGAGGACTTAGCATTGCAATCACTGATATATGCGTTTTTGGCTGAAACAGCAGATTTAATTAAAAGCTGGCTAGATTTTTGGATACTCTTAAGCATATTGAAAGATTTTACAAGCTAACTCTTTGAAAAATATGCTGAACTGGCAACACTGGATGCAGATTGCATTTGGAGCTGTAGTTGGAGCTGGAGCTGGAGCTGAAAACTGTAGCTGGGCAATGGACGCTGTCGCATTTATAAATTTCATTGGTTAATCCTTATTTTCGCATTAAGGGAGCGCACACAAAGGATAGCAACGGCAACCGCAGCTATGCAAATGTTGCATTGCCCTGTTGCGTTGCCATACACCTCCCGCCTGTTGCCTCCTGCCTCCTGCATCCTGCCACTGCCACTGCCACTGCAATGGCAATTAAACTAATCACACGCGAGGCTTAAAATGCGATTTGCGGCGTCGATTGCCAATTGCGGGCTCGAGATCAGGAGAAGAGGGTTTCGCTGGATTGCCCTTTTGCGATTTGCCGCCAAATTTATTTAGCCAACAAGACCGTTTTAATTTCCACATTTTAAATGTTTTCCTTCCTCCCATCCCACAATATATCCATTCTCCTTGTAAACCCAAACCTAGTGCCGCAAATGACATTTAAACTGTTTGCATTTGGCGCCGCTGACTGTTTAGCGGTTTCTGCGTTTTGCGGCTTTCCCCGCTTTCCGCTTCTCACTAAACTAACAGTTGGTAATCCGCAGCCGTGCCTAAATTTACCCTCCACACACAGGCTAGAGTTCACCGCCGTCTAATCCAAATGTTTAGTTACGGCTAGGATCCATCCCACAAAATCGACAGACTGAAATTGATCGTCAAACCACTTTCCCAATGCGCTTTAATTTTAATTGTAAAAAATACATGAATGTTGTTGAAAAGCAATACTTTTAAGATGACTAGAAATTTGAGGTGGATCAATAGAGAGTTTAGAAACAGCAGAATTAACTTGGAATAGTTAAAGTTTAAGGGAGGAGTTTCGCAAAATAGGTTATAAACTTACAGACTAGTTTTAGCCCTTTTTCCGCCCAAACGTGATTTTTCGGATTTTGACATATTCGAACACCTTCCTGCTAAATCTTTTCTGCTGTTTAATAATAACATTTTATGTAACTTATATATTTTGGTGTAACTAAGGGCTTCGCTCTGTGCTCGCGTAGCTCGCCATTTTTGCTAATAATAGTAGGGATTGAAATATAAGCACATATTTTATTAACTTGTATTAGAAATGTCAATAGAAATATTAATAAAAAACATTTTTGTGATAAAGCTAAAGTGGAAAAATTAATATAATATAAAAAGCAAATGGGCAATCAACAAGGAGTTCTTAAACCTGTACGAATTAGAGCTATTAATTAATTAAGCATTTAAGACTTTCTAAAAAACGTTAACATTTAATTTTTAGATAATTCTTTTTGGTGTAGACAATCCAACAAATCTTTATTAATAACTATTTTGCTAAGCGCTTTTATTTGAACTCCAACAATATCAGAATTGTCAATCTCTTTCAGAAGCTTCTTTACTTTATGTAAAATGTATATTTCTGTCTTCTCCAGCCCAAGACCAAAAAGTGGAAAGAACCGCAACGGGAAACAGTTTGAAGGGCTACTTTGAAGAGATGTCACAGCCACAATAATAAAATGTTCATGTGATTAATGATGTCAACGCGATTTGGACCTGGGACTGGATTTGAGAGTGGGTGGACTATTCCCTGGTTGCTCTTTAGCAAAAGTCAAAGGGAAGAATGGGGAACCTCAAACGAATCCGTCAAGAATGTGTCAATTTAATTGCGCACGTGACGCACGCGAGTCATGAATGACAAGAAGCACAACGTTGAAGACAAAAGGGGCAAGGAGAGGGCATTGGTATCTGAACTGAACTGGACTCAAAAGGATGGCCACGATTTTCTCTGCCACGTGACGCTGTCGTTGACATTGGCTAAAAGGAGCAGCCCTTAACAGTTGCATTGCAGCGGCTAATAAAGGCCAAAATGTTCAACATGCTGCGCTCTACATTTGATTTTTCGCAAATTTCATTAAGCAAGATAAATGGTTGGCTATTAACAGCAACAACAACAACAGCTAAAATAGAAACAACCACAGTAACTTTATGGAGTGGGCTTTCTATTTATGCAAAAATTCGTTATGGATGCCAAAAAGCGGAAGCGGAACTCGCACGCACTTTTGTTTGTTGAACATGCTCTTTAAGTTGGGTATATCGACTCTGTGCTGCGGTTTGTCATGTGTCCAGAGAAGTCTGTGAAGAATTTTGGTATTGATAGTCTTGGGTTATAGTCTTTCACGGGCACCAACACTTAGCACATTCACTGTGACTAATTTTCTAATAAAACATAAATAGCGAGCATCTCTTTTATGAACTTAAGTCGTACTATGGTTATCAAAATTCCCAAAATAATTATATTAAATTTTTAGCAATAAAATGGTGTGAATTATGAGTGTAAATCCAAGTCCAAATTATTACGTTTGTTGAAAAAATTTATAATTTCCGAGTTTTTATTTTACGAACTTCGATAAACATCTTGTTCCTAATGGATAAATTTTGAATGTATCATCGAATGAGCCAAATTTGCATTCAATTGTTATTAAAATATAGTAAATGTTTTTCATTTCATTACATCAAGCAAATTAATTGTGAGCAAAAAGCGAATATTTTGAATGTCAACAATTTTTGTCACTCAAAAATTGGACCGACGGAATCTTTAAGAATCATGTTAGTGATGCATAGAGCTGCCAGTCTTCATACATTTTAATATTAGTTAGTATTACTTGGCTATAATCTGAATAATCATTTCCAAAATAGCAAAATTTAAAGTTAAACCAAACTATTGTACTCGTAGGTATTTAATTGCCTATTATTGGGGCTAATACTTTAATTATATGGTTAGCTTGTAGCACTAGGATGTAAGCAAATAAATAAATATATAAATTACTCAGGAATATATTTAAGATAACTTTATGACTTTCTTTCACTTTACAGGGTATAGATAATTCGATGATTTGGCAACTGACACTGGCTTTGTGGGCGCTGTGTTTGTCTCAAACTCTGCAAACATGATAAATTGCATGAAATTATTTTCAACTGGCAAGCTTCCTCTCCTCCCCTGCGCCTGAGTCATGAATGGTTGGTGGGGAGATAGGGTGGGTGGGGCAGGGGTGGTTACTCCTGGTATACTTATGTAAGTACATATATCTCAACAATATCTGCGGTATCTGTAAAATGCTATACTTAAAAGTTAATTGTAGCTGAGAGCTAACTTTTTGGCGGGAGCCTCACGAATTTGAAATTTATTCAAATTTCGTACAAAATGCGACATGTTGTAATTCTCCAAGCGATTGTTGTTGGTTGTTTCTTGTTTGTTGTTGTTTGTCTTGTTGTCAGTCGCCTGTTGTGCTTATCAGTCCCGCATTTTGTTTGCTTGCCAATTTTCGTAACTTTAAGATTTATCGCACAAAATGTCGAGAGTCGAGAGTCGAGAGTCTGATGAATGCGATGTTGTTACCAAAATCCGAAAAACGCGAATTGCGACAGCTGCTGGCTGCTGTGGGTTGTGATGAGAGCCTGGCAAATTGGTCATTAACTGAATCACACACACACACACACCCACGCACATACATATGGAGAGGGAGTAGAGACATAGACAGATGGAAGGACATGCCGTCAGGACATTTTAATTTGGTCTGTCAACAGCAGACGTTGACCGCAGAGTGCAGCAGTTGCAGTCAAAACTGATTTGTCCAATGACACCTGAAGCCTACACCATGCCCCAATATACACACACACACACACACACAGGCACACGCCCACACATCACACACTCGCAGCATGACCAATCTGTTCGTGAAAGGACATGTTGTTGATTTCTAATTTCACGCTGTGCTGTGTGAAAATCAACACCGTTCAACATTCACATTTTCGGGGTTCCGGTTACCAAATTGCCCAGGTTTTCCATTAAGGGTTTTGGTTTAGGTTCAGTCCTGGCTCAAACTGTTCAAATGTCTGATGGAAATCAAAATCGCAGCCCGCAGAAATACGCAGCTAATGAAGCCTAAGCACTTAGCGTTTTCCATTTTCGAAGGTCCTTTACCATTGGCCCCAAACTCCTTTTACAATCATTCCCCTCTAAACTAGGACGCGTCGCAAACTTAATGAAAAAGCAGATGATGCAATGCTAAGTTAGGGGAAAAATGAAGCCAAATTATTTTCCTATTTTCCAACTTTGCTATCCCGAAGTTCTTAATGGTCATAATATATGAGAACTAAAGTTGATAGCTATATACATACGAGTATATCCAATTCTGAATTCTAGATTAAAAAGTCGGTACAAAATGTCTTCTGTTGCATTCTGTTTGGAAAAGAGATCTTACAGCATATTAAAGTACATTTACTACAATATAGAAAATGAAGAAGATAACCACAATTAATGAATAATTGAACCGCACACGGAAATATGGATTTGGATCAAAGGGAATACGAGAAAATCTTAATTATATACGATTCGATTCGTAATAAACATTTTTTAAATCCAAGCTTTCATGCAGATAAGATAATATTAATTTTTACACTTACCACACTAATGTTGCAAAGAAATGAACAAATCTATCAATTATGCTCGATCCCTTTGTTAAGTCTTGCCAATAAAATTAATGCACCTCGACTTTCACGATTTGTTTTGAAAATTTGTTGGGAAAATTTATGCAATGAAATACAAATTTATATTTTTTTATGTGCTCACAACGATGTTGTAACTGAATAGACATTTAAATCAAATGCTCCCTAGCGTCTCCCCGTTCCGATGCCTACTGAGATATAAAAGTAATTATGACCAGCAATAATTCAAACTCAAAGTCCATGGAAAATTTAAATTTACAGACTTTTGGAGTCCTGTTGTGAGGCACTTTGTTTAAACCAAACAAAAATGAACCAAATCTGAGCGCGTTTATCTTTTGAACATCCTGTTTAGGAGCTGTTAACTTAACAGCTGTTAACTTAACATTGAAATTGAATATATTTAAAGCTATTTGCTTGTTTTTCTTTAATAAAGTCCATTTTCAAATTGATTAACATATCTCTAGAAAGACAGGGAAGTTTTTCATATTACAGTTTGATTCTTAACCGATCGCTTAGCTGATATACTTCTTATAGCAATAAGATCGATCTGTACCAAGTTTCATCAACATAGCCTAAAAACTGCACGAGTATGTAAAGTCGAACACTTTTTGCAATAAATCAACTCTTTTTAACATACATATCTTCTCATTCGTTATACGTCTTTACCTCTACCTTTTCCCCACTGTCTGTCTCTATATCTTAATTGAACCCGTTTGAGTTGCATTCCGATTCTCAGGTGGACAAGAAGTCACATGGCTGTTGGTTGTTGTATTCTTGGTGTAATTGTGCGTTTCGGCACGCAAAATTAAACAGGCGCCCCTGTCAGTGGAATGAACGGTAACGGTTATAGACAATAGGTTATAGAGCAGGGAGGGAGTTGGGTGTTCGTTGGTTGGGGTTGCAGATAATGAAGAGGTTGCTGGTTGGGGCCTAGGATGGAGACCAGACGCTAGGGGTCGCTAAATTACAATAGAATGACAAACACTCCGCGTACTCCGTTGCTTCCCCTACCAGTGGCGCAGCTAGTGGGGGTGAAAAGGGGAACTTTGCCGGACTCCACGGTCGGGAAAAGAAAATCAGCTGAAGTTTCGTGAAGTCTTGTTAGATTACATCTAGAAATGCTTTTCTTAAAATTAAAATATGTAATTTTGTGTAGTTTGTGTATTACGCTTTTTTCTCCGGTCCCGAAATGTCTGGATGCGCCCCTGGCCCCTAAAATGCAGCCCCTTCGCCTTGAGGAAGCCTCGCTTTTATCTCCCGGGACATCGTGAGGTGTCGCAAAAGTTTTCGTCCTGAAGAGTAGAGGAGAGTGTGTATGGAACAGCTAGGGGTGTCAGTGGTTGACGGTGTTGTCTATTGTTCCCAAAAGTGTTTTTATTTAGCTTTGAGAAGCTTGAAGCGCGCCGTGGCTGCCACAAAGGGGCAATGAGCAAGGCTGCAAGGCCAGAAACTCATCCTGAAGGGATTTCTTGCCATTGGCACAGACATTTCGTTTGTTTTATTATCTTTTATTATTATCTTTGCCTCTTTGTCTTACATTGTTGTTCTTTCCTTGAGTATCCCTTTATTGTTGTTGCGCCACGCTAAATTGGCCGTTAAGATGCGGATTTCTGTGATTTACAAACTTGGTCGCCATCATTTCTATTGTTGCCTCGCCATAGTTTGTGGCAAGTATTGTTCTTAAGGGGCTTCGGCCAAAAACTTGCGGCGGAAATAACGCTAATTTCACCACCTGCCACCTGATGCCTATACGATGAGCCAAACCAATCCTTAGAGTAATCTCAGGCAAGCCCTAAGAACCAAAGCAAAATTCCAACACAATGGGATGGAGACAAGGAAATTTTCCCCAACAGGTCATACTACTATATCGACTACTTGATCAATATCAATATATGCTGAAATATTTAAATGCTTCACCTGCAAGTTTTTACACTCTACATGCATACGAGAACATTATTTAAAGTAAAATTAACATACATATGGGCATTTCCAAAATCGCGCACGGGACATTCGTACGTTCTGATGAAAGGCGTTTTGTAGCATTTTAATATAATTCAATTTGACGTTAATTCGCACGGAACATTTTTTCCACTAAAATTAAGGGGATATTGATCTATATATGAATTAATGAAACTAAACTTTTTTGGAAATTAAAAAACGGATTTATCAAGACTGAAGTATTCTCTTTGCATTTTATTTAGATTTCTGCTCATTCAAGAGATCTATTTTGGAATAATCATTATATTTCATACTCTCCATTTCATAGGTCAATTTTAACCAAAATAGGCTAAAATACAGAAAAACTTAATTTGGTCAAAAACGTAATTGGTTTGCTCATGAAAAATAATTTTTTTCATGGGTAAATTGCTTAAATAAATGACATGAATAAGTTTCTGATGAAAAATTTCACATGATGTGAGTTTTTGATTAATTTTTCGGTTTTCGACGCGTTGGTCCTTTTTATGGAAATGCCCATATATCAGAAATGTTAAGTCCTGGGAGCACCAAATCTTATGACTATTTGCAGGTCAAGTTTATTTAATATTCTGAATGCCACGCCCCTTCGCTGAAAAAATCAAATAGACTATAAAAAAATATAGCGCAAGCTAACTTTGGCGCGCCAAAGTTTGGATACCCTTGCAGTGCCCTGCGTAAGCCGTCAGATTTTTTACAAAATTTGGTAAAGGTTGATTTTGAACCGATCGTTCCTATGGCAGCTATATGATATAGTTGTCCGATTTACACCAAATTTGGTCAGCCTGTTTAAAACTAAATCAAACACACAATATGTATATTTGGTTGAGATATTTTGAGAAACAAAAAAGTTTTTCATACTAAATGTTGTTTTCGAACCGATCGTTCCTATGGCAGCTATAAGATATAGTAGTCCGATTTACACCAAATTTGGTCAGCTTGTTTAAAACTAAATCAAACACACAATGTGTTTATTTGGTTTAGATATTTTGAGAAACAAAAAAGTTTTTCATACTAAATGTTGTTTTCGAACCGATCGTTCCTATGGCAGCTATATGATATAGTAGCCCGATTTACACCAAATTTGGTCAGCCTGTTTAAAACTTAATCAAACACATAATGTGTATATTTGGTTGAGATATCTTGAGAAACAAAAAAGTTTTTCATACTAAATGTTTATTTCCAACCGATCGTTCCTATGGCAGCTATATGATATAGTTATCCGATCCGGTCGGTTCCGACATATGTACTGCGTGCAGCAAAAAGACGGACCTGTACCAAGTTTCATCAAGATAGCTTCAAAACTGAGAGACTAGTTTGCATAGAAACAGACGGACAGACAGACGGACAGACGGACATGGCTATATCGACTCAGCTCGTCGCCCTGATCAAGAATATATATACTTTATGGGGTCTGACACGCCTCCTTCACTGCGTTACAAACTTCGTGACAAAATTATAATACCCTCTGCAAGGGTATAACAAGTGCAACTTCAAAGCTACAGAGTTCAAATTTTACGACTTGAGCTTTCGCACGAATAATACTAACGAGGCTAAAAATCAATTAACAACATTAAAGGTTTGTTTCAAGAATTTGAATTTTCCAATCTACAACACAGCAATAAGGTCTCAAATTCAAATGATAGAATGTATAGAAACTAATGTCAAATTCAAAGATAACTACAATAAATAAAGCTTATATGGACATTGATGACAAAAAAACCAAATTGCATAAACGTTGCAACTAAATATATATATATTGTAGAAAATAACATTTCTTAGCATAATATAACATAATTAGGCAGCTTTAATTAATAAAAATATAATTTATAATATGATTTATATATTGTAATGCAATTTTCATTGTAATGCAATTTAAAAATGATTCTGCTTTACAACGAAAACTGGTTTTAGAAGAAGCTAAATTATTTTCGTTAAGTTCATGTCTTCGCTAAGAAGTGTCTTCGCTTAGCGGTGACAAGCATCTATTTTGCAAGTGCTTAACACTCATCGAAGAAAGTTAAGCGTAGACACAAACCATGAACTAAAGTTGTGCTTTTAAGGATCAGCAAACTATAAGGATTGCAAATGTCAATAAATAGTTTGGATCAAATTAGTAAAATAATTTAATTTATTAACAACCATTGCTTTCAAATGTCAAGACAATTGTTGAGAGTTTTGATAAAACTTAAAATTTATTGAGTTAAATTAAACAGATTTATAAACGGAATAAAAGGCCGGGAATACATTTGAAACGCATTTATAAATTTTATAAAATATAACAATAATTATGTATTTTAATGAACGATACTTAAGTCTTGAATTATTAGTTGATGTGATTACAAAGTCAAACTGCCAGAAGACTTAACTCGGGACGGTATTTCTGGGACTTGAATTCCGATGTGCTTACATCATTCTGCAGGGGAGTCACAAATATTAACAAAAAATATAAGGTTCAGTCGGGAGGGCCCGGCAGTAAAATAAATGTGAAAGTAAAGGACGCTGTTAGATTTCTAATAGGAATAGCGTCTCTATGTTGATTAATTGTCGCTGAATATCTTCTGTGTTTGTTATCCGATGGTGATCAAATTTGCGGTTATGTAACATCACCCCAACGTTCATGTGACCTATTCTGTTTATTTTCCCCTGAATATAAAACTAGATTAAGTTGCCCCAAAGGAAACAGAAAGCCAGTTAAATAAAATTTAAAGTTTTTAACAGTTAAAAATAAACAAAATAGATCTGTGGACGGACAGACGGACATGGCTAATTATGGGGTCTGCCACGCCTCTTTCTGCCTGTTACGCACTATATTTTTTGCACCAACTTAACAGACCCATTTTAAAGAACACGATCTAAAAATAAACAAAGTAACAATGTCAAGAGCACGGTTATTTCTAGCGCCTTCAGTTTTGCTACATCTATATCTATATGTATACAACTCTTTGTCCTGACTGACTGGTTCACTGACACATCATCGTGGAGCCCAAATGGTAAGAGCTTCAAGATTGAAATTATTAAAATAGCTGAGAAATAATATTCGTGCAATACGACGACGTTTTATTTAGTATAAAATAATAGTTATATTTTTGAGCTATCGAAACCAAACTGACAATTATGTACGAGTATTTTATACTATATCTTACATCCTGACAAAATTGAGATATTAATGCCAAATTGTTAGAAAACTTATGTCTTATGTACAATTCTGAAAAAAATGTATAGCGGAAATTCTTATAGTTCCGTCAAAAGTCAACAGTAAAAAAAAGTAAAAATTTGGATATTTGACAATGCTAGTTAGGAAATACTTCGATATCATACAGCTGTCATAGTAACAATCGGATATCTCAGCTAAAATCCAGGTTACGCGGTTAATTTTTTTTGATTTTTATAAGCATTTAAAATATATTCTTTTCTATTTATGTATTTTTTAAATTAGGTAATTTTTCTCTATCTATCCTATCCTATCTTCGAATTTGGCATTAGGCTCTATATGTACATTTGACACCAGTTTATCATTCTGATAGTTATTTGAGACCTTATTTAGAAAAAATGGGCCCAAATGTTTAGGACTTATTAGTTATAGCTCACATTTTCCCAAAAAGTTTCTAATAGCCCAATTAAATAGGATATACATATTATTTCAATATTTAGAATGAATTATTAAATGAAGAATAAATGGTATTTCTAGAATCATGGGAAATTCGATTAATTAATGTGCATCCAGGCAAGACGTAAGGGTTGACCAGAGGAAACTCTCGTTTAATCATTTCCTGCGCCAGCATCCGTTTCGGGATGTTTCTCACACATGTGTGAATGCATTTCCGTCGCTTCTGGCTATCAAATTGTTTAAATAATGTTAAAATTTCTGTTGTTGTTGTTGTTGGTCTGACTTAATGATAAAAACAAATCAAAAAACTCGTGGCTTGTTTTGCAATTTTCGCATTTCCACCACGTCGCATTGACTTGTTGTTGTTTTGCTGTTTATTTTTTGTTTCTCGTTTTGAATTTCACGTTTCTCGGCCAACGGAAACGCAAGGTCCAAAATCGTTAGCTGAAAACGATAAGCAAAGTGTATCAAATGTTGGTGGCCACCAAGTTTGGCCAGGCCGCCCAGCACCAGGCTAATTGGCAGGCCCCAAATGTGGACGCTTTGCGCATTCCAATGGCAATCAAACGGCAAAATGCCTTTGTGAATGAAATTTAAACCTATCGCTAGAAGTGCCTTCTCCTCCGCCACTTCCTCCAGCTGCCACGCCTAGTATTGATCAACAGCACAAACGCCCACGAGCATTGCCAAAAGCACTTTTTGTTGCCATCTCCGATTCCATTGATAGTCGCATTCGTGGCGCTATTTTCGATTCACCGATCAATTGGCAATCACGTTCTGCAACATTAACAACAACAACAATAACAACATGTACAAGTTTAGACTACACGAAATGGATTTATGGCAACACCCTCAAACTGCTTACCGCAGCTGCTTTGGCTCTTCAAGTATTTCCATAATGTTCACTTCCTTCCGCTTTCGTTTTTTATGCTCCATCCACACGCTCCTTATCAGTTTCAAGTGCACCCGATGTTTCTCAGTTGCTCTGTTGCAGTTGCACATTGCAGCTACTCATCTTGCGGCAGCTGTGAAAATGCCATGCCGCCTCCATGTCGCATTTTAAAAATACCCTTAAGTGAGTTTGGCATGTGCCACAATAGCTCAGCATGTTGCACGTTCAACTTGCCAGTTGGCATCCTTATGCCTTGTAATGTAGAGTAAAATATATGAATTCTCATTTATATTTCATAATTCTAGAGACATATCTAATATTCTGTATTTTAAGTAGGAAATCGATTGTACAACACTTTTTAACACGTAATTCATCGTTCCATGTAAAAATAGTCGTGTTCACCCGAAATCATGATTCCTGAAACTCTAAATGTTTAAATAAATTTAATAGAGAGCATGTGTTTTACGAATGTCATCAAAATAACATCAAAGTAGTCTTCTATTTCTATGATACAGAAATTAGGTATCATGATGCAGCAACGTTCTCCAGAAAGAACAGAACAAGAATAAAAAGCAAGTCGTTCTTTTATTATTCGATCTTGATAAAGTTTACTATCCGGACTCCCCTAAATATCATAAGAGTCAAAACTCATTTCTCTATCTCAAAAGACACTATAATTACAATTTTATTCATATTGTGGGCGAAGGATAATGGTACGTTTAGAATTTTTCAGTAATTCTAGGATTAAACTTTTTGTCGAATTCTGTTTTGTTGTTTGTATTTTGTTAAGTTTTTTTAAACGTAAAAAAAAGCGCTGAACACTCGTCGTCTTCTAGTTGCGGGAGCCACGTCCAAAGCCGCCACGGAATTCAACCTCACCGGCGCCAGGTCCAACTTCACCCTTTTTGTCCACACCGCTGCCTCCGGGGGCCCGTCTGTAGGCAGAACGATCCTCGCCGGTCTTGGTGGCATCTGGTCCGCGTAGTCCACCAGCCGCTGGGCTTGGACGTGGGGCTCAGAGAGTGCTGGACGCTTCAGAGTCGAGGGCACAATCTCTGGGGGCAGATGAAGTTAGCAGCGGAGCTCCTCAATACCCTCGTTGGTCAAATACCAGTAGTAGTGCCTTCATGCGAACTGTTCCTTAACAAAACCACGAGAGTGCAGAGATTGCAGTGTCTTGATGACATGCAAATTGGGGATCGAGTCGAGCTCGGGATACTTATGCATGGAAATCCTTTTGGTCACAATGACACCCTCCTTAAAGAGGTACTCATAAATGGCGACACGGTGAGCCTTGGGCATGAACATGTTTGCCTCTTCTATGGAGCAGAGACCGGAAAGAGAGACATATGAGTTAAAACCTCAAAGTCTTAGGCTGAATTAAAATTGAAAACAAATTTGGTAAGTCAATACTATGATCACATAATTAACTAATAGGTATTAACTTGGGTCTTGGAATTCTCGATCGACGGATGGTTCCGTAATATGGCCTATAGCATATAACGACTGTTCGTTTGGAACGATTCGTATTTGGTTGAGTTTTTGCTAATTTATGCCACGTCGCAGCTAATTAATTTCTGTTGGCCAGTCAAGACATTGGCCAACCTACAACAGCAAACAAGAAAGTCTCTTGGCTCGTGAATCGAATAGTCAATTGTTGTCGATTGTTGTTGTTTTCTTGGGATTTTCATTAGAAATGTTTGCGCGTTTTTCAGTCGGCGCGTCGCCATTTTATTAAGCTTGGCCAAAAGCAAAACCCGCGCTTTGATGTGCCAACAACATCAGCAACAACAGCAACAACAGCAACTGCAGAAACAACAATAATGCTGCCTTTGCAAACATTTAATTGTGTAACTGCAAAACAACTGCAACATTAATAAATTCAATAGCATTCATTTGTCGTTTGCCATTTTCAATGTTAATCGTCAAATGCAATATGCAAATTCCAAAAATGCAAATTTCTAAATGCACCCAAGAGAGCAACTTTGTCGGGCTACTTGCTGCTATTTTTTTTATGGGTGTTGTGTTAAGAGGGGGTCCAGGGGGATCGGGGAAGTGTATAGGCTATGTCTCTGCCCATTTCCATTTCGTTTTCATTTCCATTGAAAGACGTTTCCTGCCGTATGCGTTCCCATTTCCCCATGCCCGCAAAACGCCCTCAACCACAAAACATGCAACATTTACATTAAGCAACTTGTAAGACAGAGATAAAACACAGGGAAAAAGCGAGAAAGAGAGAAAGGCAGACATAAAATAGTACAGCTAGCAATGTAGGCGTGGCAGATGCTCCCGCAGATTTCCACAGACATTGTGGTGCCAAAGTTGATGTCCAGGGTGCTCATATGGAGAATTGTCTTTTTAACGTAATGTGCTCTATATATTAGGGAAATATTCTATTTTTAGCTTAAAATCTGTTGATATTTCGTGAGAACCAGTATAATAGATAAACTACGTACTATTTCTTGATATCTCTTAAATTTACACAAAAAAAAAAAAGGAAATTGTATACCTTTAAAATTTGAATCCCAATTGACTTATCATAATTCTAAAATTTCCGAGCTCAAGAGTCAAATTTTTAGTCAGTGATGTTAGGGAAGCTTTAGTGTATCTATAAGGTTTTCGAAATCAACTAAGTCCAAAAACTTAAGAGTAATATTCTAAAATGATATGTGAATAAAAATTTGTTTATAATAAACTGACTTTTTATCGACATCGTACTGTACAAGTTTATCGAATGGCTGCCAGAGGTCAATCGTCAGTTTTGGTTGATCATAAACTATCCAATATAATATCTAACACATTAGACAAGTTCCGGATGGGTTGCTGTACTTCGATCTACACATGTATCATCGCCACAGACTCAATTGGCAATGTTCAGGGTCGAGTCTTTACTTTATCGGCAGGAAATCAATTCAAAGCCTTCAATTCACACATTGTAAACAAGTGGCGAAAGAAAAAGACAGAATGAATAAAGAAAAACCAAATCAATTGATATGAAGTTGAAACAAGTGAATTAATTCATAAAAGTTTTTATTGTTGCATACTTAAAGCACTTAAAACATAAACATTTTTCTCTTTTTTTTGTTATCTTTCTTCATTGATTTGAATTTTACATTTTTGTTTCGATTTTCTCGCTATTCTCATTGATAGTCGTAATTTGTTATTTGTTGTTAATTCGTATGCGATTTGATTGTTGTTTTTTAATTATTATTATGAAATATTTGATATTTATGATCCTAATTGAATATTTTCGCATTTTTAGCTAAGAACAAATAATTAATAATTAATAAAAATAATAATAATAAAAAAAAAGTTGTGTAAACGAAACGCTCGTTAAATAATTAATTAAAATTAATATAGTACGTTTAATATGGTATTATATCGATACAGTTCTATCGATAAATATAGTGTTTAATCGTGTATGTGCATGGGTGTATTTTCGATGAACGATATTATGTGTGATATACAATATGCCCGACTATATAATAACCATATAGTTAGTAGCTGATATGCTCCCGATATTGCCTTGGTTCCACTTGGTGCCACCTCGTTGTCGCGTTCGCTCGCCTTAATATTTACATTAAGTAGAAATTTGTTAATCATATGGGGGTACTATTGTTATATTATTAATAGTTCATTCATAGTTTGTAACTCTTCCTCTCTCAAATTTGTCTCAAGAAAAAATAATATAAGTATTCCCTTTTCTTTACGATAAGTATGTACAAAACGATCTGCCAATTTCGCATTTAGAATTAATGTTACGCTTGGCGTGGCAAATAATTTGTACAAATAATTGGCCAACAAGCACGCAACTAACGCATTATTATTAATTGATTTGCATTTGCATTACAAACAAGTCAACATAACATTTAAATAATATTTTATTATTAGACAAAGATTTAGTCGTACGCATAGATAATTCTCCAATGGATTTTCTCAGAATCTGATTCTCCAGTTCTGTTTCCAAGCTGTTTCTTTCTTTGTACAAAGTTGTTTCTCCTTCTTCTTGTTGTTAAGTAGTTACCAACAAAACACTTTTCCCTCAGCCCTTAAAGTTTGGAATTATTCCGACTCCGACTGCATTATTCTCCTCAATGTACACATTGCCCGGCTGTAGAGTCTTCAGTATACGTCGCTCCTGATGCTTGGCATGCTTTTCCACTAAAGAAGATACAGGAGAGGAGAGAAGAGAAGCAGACGTGAGTTAAGTTTATTTTTTTTAATTTTTCTTTTTTTAAGTTTGAGCTGTAGGCCACAAGCGTCGCTGTCAAAACGGAGTGACAGTCGTAGGCCCCCTTTATTAAAATTCAGAACGGGCGCGTTCTCATTTGCATTTGCCATGGAATCAATTGCGATCGCATTGGATAGTGGATTGTGGATGGTGGATGGTGTATTGTGTGTTGTGGATTGTGAATTGTGGATGTTGGATGGGCCCATTAAACGGCTATTGTCGCCGCCAAGAGGCCTCCGCCCACGGGCTCAATGGCCAATTTAAATGCAAATTAGCAAACGCCTTGGCCAAAAAATAAATACAACAAAAATCACAACAACAACAAATAAAAGGCACAATACAATGACAACGACAACGGCAAACAAAAGAAATTCTTTCCTCGTTATCCCGCAGCGCCTTTTGCAACGCCTTACCCACCCCCAGAGAGGTCAGGCGTGTCGCATTTGGATTTGACCGATCTCAAGTGGCATGACCTTTGACACACTTACCAGGCAGCAGCACATGTTGTGGCTGAAAGATACCCGAATGCGCTGCCGACGCTGCCGCCGACGCCGCCGTCACTGCCGACGCAGGCAGACCGCGCAGCGCATCCGCATTGCCTATGAAGAAGGTGCCACCATCCAGACTCTGCACCTCCGCCAGCTTGGCCATCAGCTTTGTGGACAACTCTTCCACATCTGCAAATACCAGAAAGAAAAAAAAGAAAATGGAAAATTATAATGAGAATGGAAATGGTAATGGAAAACTGTTTACAATTCTCGCTTGACAAAAACCATTAACAACATCTGGAATTCGTCTTGGAACATCTCAAGATCAATAGTTACTCAGTTGATCGATGACTAGTAATACGAATTAAAGAAAGGAAGTGTCCAGAATTGACAGTTAGCTAGTAAGTAAGTTGCGAAGATCGATATTCTATATAACCAAAAACTAATTAATGCTAATTATAATTAACTTAATAATTAACTGATAATTTCAGATTTCATGAGTTGGTTTTTTTTCTTTTGGAATTACTGAGGATTACAAATACAACAAGATGAGATTTGGAAAACGGTTGACAAAAACCATTTATAACATCTGGCATTTGTCTTAGCGTGATTAAGATTAATACTTATTTAGTTGACGAATGGATAGTAATATTTACAAATAAAAGGAAATGTTGGAAAATCAGTTTGTAACTTAAGAGTGACGATTAATGATCAGTCATTTCAATTTATCAATTAATACTTTATGCCCGAGGAAATTAATTTGTAAGTAACTTAAGAAGAGCGACGATAGATGATTCAAAAATGGATTAAACCATTGATCTAAATTCAAATTTTTAATTATTCTAAGCTTACTATTTTATTTTGGTTTATTTTATCATAGAAGAGTATTAAATTTAGTGGTTTTTACTTAAATTTAAATTTCAGTTTTATAATAATTATTCATTTATGTATTTGATTATGCTTGTGTGTAAATAATGCATATCAATCGAAATTGTTGTTGTTAATTACACTTTGAAGTACCTCATAAAAATTCGAATCGAATCACGTTTCTATTCAATGGCTAGTTATACAAATAAAGGAAAAAGTCGGGAATACAATTTGATAGTACCTTCAGAATATCGACGATCAATGATTAGACATCGATATAAACCAAATTAAGAACATTTCAACCGATCACGAATAATTTTAAGCTTAATATTTATATTACATTTATATTACATTTTGGCTAATATAATTGACAAACAGAAACTTGGAATAAATTTTGGAACAACGATCGATGAAAACTATTTAAACTAAGGAATCACGAACAACGAATGGAAAATTCAAAAACGAAACACGTTAATACGAATAGCAAATAATTTTCGCAAGGTCTATAAATAATGTTATGGCCTTCATAAACATGGCTATAAGGCTGCTAAAATATTTATTATATTTTTGTATTCGCGCTGTCAGATCAGCAATTGTTATTGCTATGGGCATTGTTGATTGGGGCAGGAAATCGAAAGGTGGTCAGGGGGGTTACAGGAGAGGTGGGGAACTCGGGCGCATTTCCGACTTGTAAACAAGCAGGCGAGGGCGTAAACAAGAGGCGTGGCCAAAACAGACAGCAGCCAACAGATAATTTATCATTTATTTTTAAAATGAAGTCAACAAAAAAATAAAAGAGGAAAATGAAAAAAAGAAGAAAATACACGTCGAGAAAAACTAAGATAGAAAAAAATCAAGAAGAAAATTAAGTTCCATTGCCCAACAGACGCGACGGCTGCGTTCGGTTCTTTACTTTTTATTATAAACAATCCCAGCAAATTTTCACACAACAACAACAGCACCAACAACAACAACGACAACGAAAACAGCTACGTTGTACGATTTTTGAGAAAGAGCAGAAGAAAATATGGGAAAATGGGAAAAGCAAAATAAATTTTCAAATTTGCGCAGTTCAATTAGTTTCAAAATTTTTCAATGCGCCCAAGAATACTAAGTACATATGGATGAGTCTCTTTATAGAGAGGTGCGAGTGTGTATGAGCGTGTGTGTGTATGTGTGTGGCTACACAAGTATACTTTCTGTGTTTGTTTGGAACAGTTTGGGAAAAAGCGGCACATTCGATTTTTCCATGGAAATTGTATGCCAAGAAGATTCTAGAAAACTGATTACTGAAAACAGCAAATCCGGAATGAAATACAAAGAACCAACATTGAATGGCACACAATGATGGTAGAAGGGAAAAGGGATTGATGAGGGATCCAAGCTGAAACAATTTTAACAGATCATGTGATTCAAGTGATCTCTAAAAGAATTGCAATTGTGTGGAAAGATTCCCATATAAAATCATTTCAATTCCAAAGTCTTGTGTATTCTGTGGTGCTACAGATTACTTTAATATATATCTATGTAAATTCACAAAAATAACCGAGAGCTTAACGAAAGAGTTCAATTTATATTTCACAATTTGGGCTTCAAAATCTGTCTGTATTTAACATCTTCACCACATTTGACACGATCAGTGTGTTATTTTAAATCTGCAGTTAATTGAAATGTATTTGAATTATTCTTTTACGTTTATCTACCCAAATTGGTTGTCCCTAAAATGTTTCACTTGATTAAAAAGGTAAAAAGGAGTTTAACGCAACTTATGTTAACCAACTATAGGAAGAAAATAGTTCTATTTGAAGTAACAAGGTAGCTCGATTCTATTTTTAATATTCTTTTACTTTTATCTATTCATATGTGTTGTCCCCAAAATGTTCCACTTAACTTAACTAAGCCAACTATTAGAGGAAACTAGTTCTATGACTGGTAATAAGGTAAGTGGAACTTGACTGGTTGCAAATGGACTAGATTTGGTTGAGAGAGTATAAGCCTCTTATCGCCTAAACTCTCATTTAGTTCTTTTGATATACCCGTACTACGATATGTCTATTTTAACCTCTAGTCAAGGAAAAACCTAATAATGTAGCTTAATAAACCCCAAGAAAATTGTTTCCCTCTCATCCATCTCTCCACACTTACTCTACCTACCTACATATATATTTAGCTGTATGCTCCTTTTTTTTAACTTCACTTTGGGGCATGTGCCACATTAAACATACTCGAAATTGCAAGTTTGTTTGCAATGCCACGCGACTCGCCTTCAAAAGGGGTTCCCCTATACCATTCCTTCTCATTCTCCTTTTTATTCGTCTCGTCTCTGCCTCTTTTACATCCACTCTCCACTGCCAAAAGCGTTGCTATTTTTGGACAGGCTGTAAAAAGGCAGGGAACAGATCCCCTGAGTTGGACTGTAACATTTTCTGCGAGTTGGCGAGTTGTGAGTGGCGGGCAGATCTGTTGCATTTGCTTAGCTGCCACACAGGGCACAAATTTATCGCCTTCTTTGTCTCTGATGCCTCTGTTGCTTGCACCACATTTCCAAGTTGAAGAAAGCCATAAGCGCGTGCCAAAAGGAATGGAAATTTAAATGAAAATGGGAAGTAGTTGAAAGCAACAGATGGGGTATGGGGAAAGTAACAGGACTGTGCAACACGATGGGGCAATTGTCAATTGAGCGCTTGAATGCGTCCCAGTCACACCTTTCCTGTGGCAGCAACAACTTCCTGTACAATACAGCAGCTGGTTCAATATTTAATCATCAACTATGGGTTGAAAAATCGAATTCGCTAACTATTAATAGACAAGGCGGAAGCCGAGAGCAGCAACAGCAACAGCAGCATGTGTCGTACAACGTGTGGCATGCCCCAAGTGTGCTGTAACTGCAACCCATTTCATAGGCAATTGCTGCTCGATTTTCCCATTCAGTTGACACTGTATTTCTCTGTTTTCATCTGTTGATCCACAACCAAAAGAAAATAAAAGAAGAATCTGTTACATAAAGATATTTTTCAGTCGATGTCGCCGTCGCAATCGCAGTCGCAGCCGCTGCTGGCGTCGCTGTCAACGTTGCTGCCTGGCATTTCCTGCCCCTTCGTTTGTTTTATTACATTTTCTGGCTGTGACATGATTTTGGAATTTCATTACATGCCCACGGAAGTGATTCGACTCTGCGGTCCACAAACATCCGCTTGTCCTTGAGCTAGACACGCCGCATGCCGCATGAGGCATCCAACTTACAACAGACACTGTAAGGCAGAAGGGGGGCGACATTCATTCTTCCGTTGCACGTGTCGCTTTACCTGGACACAAAGATACAGATACTTGCGTAGGTGTATAGGTGAGTTGAGGTACTTCCGGCCCTTGTCTGAGGATGGGTAAAAATGTCATCTCAGACATTTCTGGGCTCGATGAGATCGCCCCATTGTTAGGATCGTTGCTTGCGGCAAGTGTTGTTTTTTTTTAACAGTCTGTCTGTCCTGTCCCATTTCTCATTTCTGGCCTCTTTGGCTTCTCTATTTTCATTTCGTTGTCGACTTCATAAATTTTTCACGCTGGACATGTCTGCACTTTTCACTGATCGCTGCGTGGGCTGACGTCAACGTCAACGTCCACGTCCACGTCGACGCCGCTGTCGACGTCGACACGCGTTGAATTATGATTACAAGAAAAACAACACGGGAACCTATCAAAGCAAGGCATAAATTTTACCACAGAGGCCCCTAGACAACACCCCGTGGGTGGAAAGGCGCGAAAAGCGTGGAAAATTCACGCTGTTAACCAATGTTGTTGTTATTATTATTTTTCTTTCCTTTCAGTTATTGTTGCGCTTCAACAGCATGTGGCAACTAGAGTCTAAAGGCATCGAAAATAGAAAGAGATTGGATTAGACGAGCTGAGAAGTAGATTGAAATTTTTACCAAAAAACTTTAAGTGAAATAGAAGCTTTCTATCTCATGAAATACATAGTAAAGGTTTCTTTCGTTTTATCCATGCTTATATCAGGAAGCTTCAACTAAATTAAAAGATTTCTATTCAAAAGAATCTTTCTTTAGTTTGTTTTTATTCGGGAACATAATAATTTGTATTTGTATTTGTATTGTAGTTAGAAAAATCTAAATGTATACTGAATACGATCAATAATATTCTTTAAAAGTTATTGTCCTTTCTACCTATTTAAATTCCCGATATCATTATAATCTACAACTTGAAAACTTTTAGGATCATAAAATAATTTATCCAAGTATCTGAACTACTAGACAGGTTATTCATTTGGAAATTCCATAAAATTTTATATGCCAGCCACTTTATGAAGTCTTTGGGTCGTAAAACTTTTAACTAAATCCGTAAGGAGCGACAACTGTAGATGTGGCAAGAAGGGGGAACGAAGAGTGGGGAATGGGGCCCCCAAAAGATACCAAAGATTGAGAGTTGTGTGCGGCCGCGTTGCACGGCTCATTTAAGTTGCATCTTTCTTTAATGCTGCTTTATTATGACATATGAGGGGGAATATTTGGCCCTACATATGGCTGTCTATGTGAATGCTTAGTATGTATTTAATGCCGTCTTGGGAATGATTCCAATTGCCTTAACAGCACCAAAAGAAACAAGAAGAACAATATCATTGTCAAGGACAAGCGACTGCCATATGGTCTCTTTCTCTCGCTCTCTCTCTCTCTCTCTCCCTCTGGGCCCAAAGCAGTCTTCGATAAAAGTCACACATTTAACAACATTCAGAAGATACATATGTATTTAAAATATATTATAAAGATGCACACTGCCATCATTTAGACCAAACAATTCCCAATTTAAATATGAGTTGAGTCTACTGTGAAGCTTATGAAGACAGCAATTTGCTTTTTTGATTTATCACTGGTTTAAAATATATATTTTAAAATGTTTGTTGCATAAAAAACATCTTGATACACTCTAGTGAACTTCAATGGAGCTAAAGGTTAGACCTTTGAAAAGGATTATTTTTAAATACTCAACAGAAATATTTATTCTCAGATTGACTTATGACCATTTAAGTTAGTTAAGCTCTAAGTTAACACGATTTTAAATTGAAACTTAAGAACTTAAGAAGTGCTATACTTAAACTCTTAATGACCTTTGATGATCGATTTGCGATTGGTTCGTTTTATTGGAGATCAGCTTGCGGTCAGGCTAAACAAACGTAAATTAATAAATTGATCAAAAAAAAAACTATTAAGCTTGCTTAAAAAAATATTTACAAGAATCAAAAATCACATATCACAAAGAAGAAGAAGATATAATATGTTGTATGCAAAACGCGTCGACATTGTCAGGCGACGTTTCGACGTCACGGACAAACATGCGCCAAATATTTGGACGTTTCGTTCTACTTTGGCACAGGCGCAGCTCATGTAGGGGCACCTCATTAACATGCACCTCTGAAGATTGAGAGACAGAGAGGAAGATAGAGGAGAGAAAGAGACAGCAATTGCTGCTACAATTCGCTGGAAATCTTTGCGAAAGGGACCCGCGTCTTTTGCGATGCCGAAGTCAACGACGATGGAGTTGCCTTCGCCTTTGCCTTTGCCTTTGGAGTTGGAGCTAAAGATGCCGCTGGCGATTGTCGGAGCTCCCATACATCAAAGTGTCGTGTTCTGGCCCGTCGGCTTATAAATATGTAAGAGTTGTGTCGCGGCCATGCCACGTATTAGGTCTCTGCAGGTTGTTTCTCTCTCAGCTTTCTACGAGAAATCAAATAACCACACACGCAACCACATGCCGGGCATGCTAAGCAGTGAAAAGGCCAGAGAACTTGCCACTGTAACTAAAACGCTGCAACCTTTGGCAATGCAACGTGCAACGTGATGTGCATCGAAAGCAGCTGGATCTGAAGAGAGTATGGGGGTTAAGGGTGCCCCATGGACGAGGGCCATGTCGAGGCCATGGTCGAGGCGTGTGAAAGTCGAAACAAACGCCCCAGTTAGCCGAAAGGTGATCCAACTGTTCCACAGCTCAGAGAAGAATTGAACCCCAATAATGATCGAAGAGAATTAATATTCAAGTTAGAACTGATTCTTTCGTAAAAACAATTACCCTCTTAATACAATGGCTTAAGTCGCTTTAATGCGCTTTAATCACTTTTTTAATGCGCTTTAACGCGAAAAGGGATTTAGCGAAGATCCTTATTTTCTTGAGTCACTTTAAGGTGTTGTATAAACGCTTAACGCGTTGTGCATAGGTGCATACACATAACATATACACTAAATATTTACAAATAAACTATATCATAAATAAATCAAATTATGTTGATAGTTAAACGCCTTAAAATAAATTTAAATATCAGTATAAATAAGAACACAATTAAGTTGCAGTTATAAACACTAGATCGGGCTTAGTTACTGTATAAATATGGAATATTGATATTGATATTGATATTTATTATGTTTAAATTGAAGGCAGTTCAATTAAGTATTGCACCTTAGAAATATAAATATTGTTTAACGTAAATCTAAATTTGAAATTTCTAATGTTATATGTGTTTTATTTTTGCTTTACTAAATTCAAATTAAACTTGATACTATAGTATGTCTCTATTTAAATAAAAGATTTTATTTGTATCTTTCCCTTTTCTCTCGGTGTATGTTAGGATATCTTAGGACTGTGTACAAAGTATCTCATATCCGATCACTCTTGTTTGTAAATTTAAATATGTATGTTAAAACTGATTGAGCATTGCAAATGGGAACTCACCTTGATCCAATCGACGCTCCATGCGACGCCATTGACGCATATGATGAATGAGAATGATGGCGGCAACCGAGAAGAAGAGGAGACAGGCTAGTACCGCAATGAAGAGTGCACCCGTTTGCCAGTCAGGTGGCAAAGCGGCAGCTGCCTCCTCATGCAATTGTTGCAACTGTTCGTGCGTCAAATGTTGCAGCGGAGTTGGCTGATCAAAATGCTCATACTCCGAGGACTTTCGGCGCTGCAAATGCAATGAGAAAATGTTACATCATTAAATAGGGACACACTGGGTGGTCGGTATTCCATATTCCGAATGTTTTTATAAATATTACAAAAACAAAAAATAATATTAAAGAAACCAAATTATGTATGCAGTAAAAAAGGAAGCAAAAATTATAAAATGAACATAAGAAAAACATTCTAAATATAAAAATTGGGAAATTAAAGCAATAAACAGAATGAGAGTACAAAAATAAGGAAAATTCTATTTCATGAACATTGGGAAAAACAGCTCTTACGGATCATTATGAGCTTTTGAATTCAAATATTGGATCAGTTGCTCGCTTTTACAAAAGAGTCCTTTATAACTACAAAAGAAACGAATTTGATGACGATGAAAACGATAAATATTTCATGGAGTTTTTAAATTCCAACGCACACTCTGATTCTAGATAGTACTTCGAAAAGCTCCCTTCAGATGCTCCGTTTTTGTGTGTCGCTTTCTGAGCGATTGGAAATGTGGCACACAAAAACGGACCGTCTGAAGAGAGCTCAAAAAATGTGATAGAATACCAATTTTTTTAATTTTAATTTTTCCCTTCCCAATTTGTCTTAATCTTATTTTCTAAATAGTTTTCTTTCAAATTAAATTTTCTCAAATATTCATGCTTCCTTAATTTACTTTCGTAGTATGTTCTACCCATTTTTCGTATTGCGAGAATTATTTGTCGACATTTTTATAGGTAATCTTGGTGGTCAGGATTGGGGAGTGTGAAGAAATGGAGGCTGCTTACCTCTTTCCAGTTGCGCTCTGTTTTGGCAAGCAGAACCCAATCAATTTTCAGATCGTATATGGAACCGCAATGGGTATCGACATGGGGCTGACATGGTCGAAGCGCTATCATCTCACCCGGGCAGCTGGTACAGGGTGTGCACTTGCCCTTTAGTTGATCCCACCAATGATTTGAGGCACACGGTGAACTCATATATATAGATTCCCCAACGCCAGCAGCAGCAGAATTGCTGGTAGTGACGACACTCGTTTCAGATCCGAAATCGGAGACGGAGACGGAGGCGCACAAGGAACATGTTGTGGTTAAAAGCAAAAGCGTCAGATAGGCGCCTGTTCTGCTCAGATTTGGAATACTATATCTTCTAGTTGTTGTTGTTGGTGTTCTTGTTGTTGTTCTTGTTCTTGTTGTTGGTGTTACTGTTGTTGTTGCTGTTGTTGCGGTTGTTATTATGCTGCTGCGCTGTCGCCTTCGTCGGCGTTTGTGAAATTTGGAGTTTGCGCGTGTTTTTCTAGATGTTCCTATTGTTATTGTTTTTGCTTTTGTTGTTCTATGCATTATAGCTAATGTTAAGTTATTGACGTTGTTGTTGTTACAGCTACTCGTTGTGTGTCTCGTTGTTGTTTTTGCTGCTGCGCCAGGCTGCATTTCTGTTGAAAAAACCGAAAGATTTAAAAAACTTTACATTAGATTTAGACTTGCTAGTTGTTTTAGAATACAATTCTTTGCTAATCGACATTGAAATCAATTCGCAAATAATCTGAAACAGATTCAAATTATGCTAAGTTTACACTTTCGCACCAACTGAAATTCTAAATTACTTGTTATTTTATTAATTTAAATAAATGTTATGCCTTACAGGAATTTTAGAGTAGTGGCAACTAGAGTCTACAACTCTCTAGTTTTATATAAATATATGTACAATGTACATACATTTTTTCTTGCCTGAAATAAAATAAAATAAAACTTTAAATTTATTAATTTAAAACTAATATGAAATAAATCAAAACATGTATAGAAATAAGTAACGATTAACCAATGCTCATTTCACTTTTCATATTATACAGTGGTAAATTAAAGTCTACATACCACCCAAAATTAAGTAAAGAAAATAAATATTTTAAATTTCATTTGTAAATTGCTTCGCTTTTCTTGCTTGCTATTTTTCCCAGACACAAGCTTTTCACACACTCATCACGGAGAATCTGTAGGGAACCTCGGCGCTTGTTTTTCTCGTTTTATTGAAATAGAGTTGCAAAATAATGGAAAATGCCAGCACAGCGGGCAGTAGCAATCTTAAAAAGATCTGTAGAGAGATAGAGAGAGACCGAAAGACAGAGAGAGAGAGAGAGAGAGAGAGGGAGAGAGTGTTGGAGAGAGACGGGGTACCATTATCGCTCATAAAAATGCGCGCAAAGACAAACTAATAAACCGACCGGCGGCCAATGATGATCATAATGATGATAATGCGACGCCATTATCATCATTATTATGATCATCAACATTATAATCATCATCATCATCATCATAAATGCGTACAGTTTGCAATCAACTTTAATGTCAACGGGGTGCTTAGACACTCCCTCTGTCTCTCCCTGTCTCTGTCCCTGCCACCCAGCCCTTGTCTCTCTCACTCTCTCTCTATCTCTCTCTCTCTTTGCCTCATTCGGTTCATGCCACTGTCTCGATTCCTTTGCATCAGGAACAATCTGCAACAACAACAACAACAACAAAAAACAAGTTGCAACCACAATAACAACAACGAAACTATTATAAATGGCATACAATTATTATTTATGCAGCGGCTGTCAGTCAATGGAGTAAGTACATCGGGAAGCAAGTTAAACAGCGAAGAGATAGTAGAGAGAAAGAAAGAGAAAACAGAGAAGAAAGAGAGAAAAGAGAGTGCTAGTGGTTCCCCATTCACCACAAGGCAGTAGTTTCACTTCCGTTGCACCAGCAACTCGATTGGGAAATGGGTAAAACCAAGGGATACCAATTAAAATAAAACACTTCTCGTTTAAAGGTTTAATTTTAGTAGAGTTCCGATTGGTAATGCTTACGATACTCGTGGACAATGTATCTTACAGATTACTTTAAAAGACCATAATATCATCATAAATCTTTCAGAACCTAAGGGATCCCAATCTAAGTACCTTGAGATATCATAATAAAGATGATAGAAACCACAAGAACAATTTTCGAAAATACATTCTACAAATTGTTGATAAAGCAAACAGAACTTAGAACATATATAAGTTATCATGGCCCAAAGAACCTTATCTATCAGAACAAAAGCTACCATCTGAGTACCTTGCGAGATCATAATAGAGATGATAGAAAATGCAAAAAAATGGCTTAACAATAAATTCCAAGACTTCTCGATAAAGAGAGTAGATTCTAGAATAATTATAATTATAAGTCCAGCTCATAAATCTTACATAACTAAAGGGACCAAAATATAAGTACATTGGAAGAAAAATGTAAAGCTTAGAATAAAATAAAGACTAAATAGAAACTCTCAACCTTTCGGATAGAAAAATAAAACTTGAAAAATTAACGACTTCATTAAAACTTAACCAACTAAAAGTACATTTTTTAAATGTCTTTTTAATATAGACACCAAATTAGTTAATGCAGCTAATAAATCAGTGTTTATAAAGATATAGTTAATACATTTTTTATATTATTTATGGTTTAATTTATCAGGGAAAAAAGTCTTGAGCCAATTTATAAAAATCTAAATGATGGCATTTTCAATTTATATTTGAAAATTAGTTATCTTTTAATCTTTTGTATAAAATATAATAAAGTTAACCTATTTTAAACCATAAAATTAAAGTCTTTTTCGATTTTATCATAAGAATTATTAAATTTTCCTGAATTCTTTTTGTAATGTTACAAAAAGTCGAGCTCCATTTGAAATGAAAAGCTATGATATGATTTGATATACCATAAACAAATACCACTGATATTAGATATGAATATAGAAACAAAATATGATTTCAGTATAGTTTATGATCATTTGAGATTATAGAAACTAATGAAAACTGACCGCACTTGTTCGCTAGGGAGTGAAACCCGCAGCGAAGAGTGTAAAAATTGATAGAGAAGAGCGGGTTTTATGGACGGTGGTATAGTGGCATGGGTTTAGCATACAACACAGACCTCATAGAGCAATGACAGCAACAACAATAACAACAACAACAACAAGTCAAAACGAAACAAACCAAACGAATATAATGGAAACAGCAACAGGAAGAAGATATATTTAATTAAAATCAACCATTACTCGTATGGCCACCGGCACCGTAAACTGACAAGCTGAGCAGCTCAAGGGTCATCGAAAGGGGAAAGGAAGGGGGGGCGGAAGAGGCAAAAAAGGGGGAAGTAGGAAGAGGAGGAATAGGGAAGCGCACTGGCTTATAAAGGGGCAAGAACATATAGATACTTATGTATATACACGAGCTTCAGCTATAGATTATGAGCTGACCGAGAGAGAAGGAGAGAGAGAAAAGAAACGAGAAGAACAGAGATAGAGATAGAGACAGAGATCACACTAAACTACTTTGGGAAAAATCGATCAAAGATCGATCAAGATAAAAAGATACTGCAGAAACAGATCAATCAATTGACTTGGAATATTGATCAAAGTGAAACCGATGAGTTGAGAAATTCGATGGAAGATCGGCAATAAAGTTGCAAATTGGGGGAATTGTCTGTTTCGGTTTGACAAGACATACGTAGAACGAACTATGATCCGGTCGACAAAAAATACCAATTTCTAATGAATAACATTTCACATCGGATATTAGCCTATAAATGGTATTGGGCATTTCCTATGGGGCATGTGGAATGTAGCTGGCCCTAATCCGCACCTGCCACGCCCAATATTGCCAGTGGCTATTAAAAAAGCATTTGAACGTTAATTGAATGATGATTAGCTTGTATTCAAACACTGAATGGTTCCGGTAAGCTGTGTGTGTGTGTGTGTTTGTGTATTTATAGTAAATGGCTAGAAATGTATCTATCAGATACAAAGCTTTTATCTATTTACCTTGCCTTTGATGTTTGGCCAACTTAACAAATGCGACAATTTGCGTCGCCTTCATTATTTATTGGCCCTGCCTCATCCCTTTGCCTCTCCCTCTTTCCCTATCTCTTTTTTACTCATTCTTTCTATGTTTGTCTCTCAGTTGGTCAATCAGTCGACATGTTGCAACAATTAACAAAAGAAATACCAAAACATATAGCCCATAAATAAGATCTGTCGGCGTGCCAGTTGACTTTGCATTATCTCTGATTCCTATAAATCTAAACAAACACTATTTTAAATCGGTCGGAGAATAGGGAAGATCTGACTTATTATATTGATAACGCAATCGAAATGGAAGAAAAGTGAAAGCTAAAACATTAATAGGTTTTTTTTATTAAAGCGGCGTAATACCTTTCGAATAGAATCACATTGATTACAAAATCATATAAGTAGTACAAACAATATATTTATACAGTACTTCATAACGCTTTTACTAAAAAGCTTCATAGAAATATCCATTTGTAATTTAATTTGGTCTGAAACCGATTTACTAAATAAATAGGTTTTGTAATTTTTTTAATGATTACGCTAATGTTAATTATTTCAATAATAATATATACATAAGTTTTTCAATAAAACGTAATAATAACTAAATATACATTCGTATACATATACAGAACTAGAAATAAAATAAACAAATACTTATTGATTAAGTAATCTGTGTTTCAACCAGAGCTAAAAGTGATGGTGAATAACCGTAAAACTTGTACACTCTTTTATTATTTATCTCGTTTAATTTATCAGTACAATACTATTGAAGTTACAAATGTGTTCAAAATCACTTTACTATTAGATAGTAGATTCTTTTAACTATTTCAATTCTCAATCTTTACAGTGAAGTTGCTAGATCAGCAATGTCCGTGACCTGACACAATGTCCCAGTCTGTTGCTGTTTGCTCCTGATCTTGGCCAGCAACTCGAACAGGGGAATAACTCAAAAAGAAATGTGCAACCGACAACAGGAGTATAAAATCAAGTGTAGCATATTTTTAGAACACTAACATAAGTATATACCCAGAGTCTTATATATGTATATACGTATAAGATATAAATATATATAGATATATACTTGTAGTATCCGAGATATTCCGTAAATACGAGAGAGAAGCAAAGGAGGCCATAGGCCGGCGTGTGGCAACTGCAGAGACATTGAGGCAGCAACAACAACAACTATATCAGCAACTACAACAACAACGATCGTCTCGCATTGTGCTTGCTGAGATTATTATGTCAGAGACATGTATCTATAAGATACATTTTGGTGCGTCTGAGGCGTGCTGCGCCTTGTCGTTGCTGCTGTCGTTGTTGTTATCGCTCTTGTCTGACAACTGACAGCGACAGCAATTTAAATCATGTTGCATTTCGCAGTTCGCTGCTAATTGAAACTGAAACAGCGTACCAGTCCTCAAAATGGGTCACTCAGCCTGAGCCTTTACTCTTAACTGGTCCCCCGATGCAAATGCATTACAATCCAACAAATCGAAGTGCATTATCTATATAAATTGTGTATATATAATTCGATATTGTGGGTAAGTACATATATTAAGCAAACTTGCTACGCTACATATCAATTAATATTGTGGGTATTCTGTCTGTATTAGAAATCGATCATTATTATCATTTATATCAAGGAGCCATAATAAAAATTTCATCAAAAATAAATAGGAATGGTTATTTTTTATTTCATTTTCTCTGGAAATAGAAATAGAGGAAATAGAAAAGTCCCTAAAAAGACTTTTATAATATTAGGCTCTGTTCTTAACCAGTTTGCAGCTTTAAGAAAACTATTATCAATCAAATTTGTTGAGATTGTTCTAGACAATATTACACAATGAAAAGTGAAATATTAATATTATGTAATATTTGTATAAGCAATTGCGCAAATCTTAATGAAAATAAACCACAAAAGTTCGTTTTAAATTCTTTTGGCGATTTAAATTTGGACAACAAATTCAAGAAATAGCAAAAAAAGAAGAAGAGGAATT
Source organism: Drosophila neotestacea (assembly GCA_035044365.1). Lineage (NCBI taxonomy): Eukaryota > Metazoa > Arthropoda > Insecta > Diptera > Drosophilidae > Drosophila > Drosophila neotestacea. The sequence continues at coordinate 48,610 of JAWNMD010000291.1, read as the reverse complement.
TCTCCAATATAAACAGGCCGCGATCATCAGTGGCATTTATTAAAATGTCAACTGAATGCTCACAGTATTTTTTTTATAGTGTGATTGTTTTTGTTGTTTATTAGTATATCTTTTTTTCGTGTTTTGTTTTTGTTGCTTTTCTTTTCATTGTTGTGTAAATTCCAAGCGCGACAAACCATTAAAACGTTTCCATGAGCAAACAGCAACAATTTAATGAAACGCGCCATGAGCAACATCAACAACAATGACAACAACAACAACAACAACAACAACAATAACAATAACATCAACGACAAGAACAATGTTGACTGATCAGCGGCATTTCAACAACAATTTAGTAGAATTGTTTAGAGCTTTTCAGTTAGTTGTCTGACATTTGTCCAACTATGTCTGTCTCTTTCTATATATGTATATATGTGGGTAGGTGTGTGTGTGTTTGTGTGTGTTAAAGTGTGCGTATTCAAGTGTGCTTGCGAAATTTCAGTGTAAAAACAAATAACACAAAAATAACATCAAGACACATTAATCGTAAGAATGACAAAGCTTTAATAACCTGTACAAACTGTTTAAAGGGTAGTGATGTGATTGGGGCTTCGATGTTTGTTTAAAATAACCCTGCAAATTCGACCGATCTTTGCTAGATTACTGATTTATTGCCGATTTATTAATTTCTATGAAGCTTGTAATGATAAATTTAATGATTGTTCCTTTGCAGCTTTTGCAGATATAATGATCCAAAAAACATTCTCATTTACTTTTAATCCAAGGCTTTTTATTTTATTTGTATATGTATTCTTGTTTTACCTCTTTGGTTATTTGGTTATTCGACACATAAACATAAGGATACATTCAATATATGGATTTTATCACAAGAAAAAAGTCAAATTTATTTTTAATTTTTAACTATATTTAGTATAAAAAGGCTAGCAATCTTTGTGATTCCATGAAAATAAGAGATAAATTTAACTTTAAAAAGTAGACGTTGGTTTCGATTTAAATTTGTAAAAACGCAAAACTCAGCGAATTTGCCAAGCCTTTTCGATTTTTAATAATATTTGGAATTGTGTAATTCAATATTTTAGGTTTTGAGTCCAAAAACCTTTCTCCTAATTTGTAACTTGCCTTTAAGCATTTTTTTTTGTACCCTGTGGCTTAAATTAACAAACATATTTATCAGAATTAAAGTGTATTTTTCCCTTTTGATTAGCATAGTATTAATAGTATAGGAACATTTCATAAGATGTGGATTTTTCTGTAGAAATGTTTATATCCCAATACTTAACAAATATCAATGGAATTGTATTAACAGGACATAAATTTAACTTATCATCAATGGTATCCAAAATATTTCATTAAAGACCTTTAGCATTTTGTTTGGAAAGAATTACAGGGTATTAAGGTAACCACATTAAAAGAATTATCCACAACTGTTCTTTTTTATTATTTTTTCAACCAGATGGAAAACAAATGCAAAATTGATATATCGATAACAAACCGTTTGAAAAGCTTTTGCAAAAATAAAAAATTTAAGAAAAAAATCCCCCTTACAAATTGCAAATCATTTATCAAAAATTGCAAATCAGTAAGACAAAATATGTCGACAGTGAATGAGCAACTAAGAGATGCCCTGTAAGAACGGGATAAAGGCAAAATGCGATGAAGACATGGAAAACTGTAGAGTTCCAAATGTTAATAGGAATGTCAAATAAAGTTGCAGGCTGGGACAGCTGACAGTCGACAGCTTTCCAGGGTATATAATGAGTGAGTGAGCAGTCTGGCTAAAACAAACAATAGATCAGTAGGTGTGTATGCTATACTGTGTATCTACATACATATATATTTGTTTGTTTGCACATTTTTGACAAATGCCAAATGGCAATCGATCGGTTGGCGATTGTTTAGGCAGGGCAAGAGTACAGTTGATTACTTAGCGGATGTTGTCAAACAGATACAAATACAGATATAGATACAGATACAGATACAGCTACAGTTAACAGCTACAGATGCAGATGCAGATATTCGAGGGCAAACAACTTATTTTTACACTAGACAGACAGATTTTTGACATTTGGAAATGAAGGGGAATCTCATTATGTAAGCATAGAAAACGACGAGTTCAATGTATTTCTCTATTTATTTATGGATAGCAACCGGTTGCAGCAGGAGTAAGTAACAAGTGCCGACTCCCGATTCTCCGACTCCCTATAATATTGCTGATGCTGTTTACCCTTTGGCCCTTTTTCCTTCCGTTCTTGCAACGCTTTGTGGCATGTGGGCACGGTTAATATATGTTCGACGGAACGACGGAGACCATATCCATTAGTTTCCATTCTGTATGTGGGTGTATATACATATGTGTGTGTGGTGTGAGTGTGTGTGTGTGTGTGTGCCCCCTAATGCCAGTCCAACAGTCCATCATGCCATCAGCTTGTCAGTTTGTCAGTTTTGTCGGACTTTGTAGGGGTTTCTCGTTCAGTTTCAGATTCTGATTCTGATTCCGATTCCAATTCTCATTTTGGTTTTGTGCATTTTGTGTTTTGTTTTTCTGTTTATTTTTTTGTATTTTGTGTTTCTTTTTTTGTTTTTGTTTTTGTGTGTTTTTACGCTCAGCCTTAACTGCTGGCACAGAGGGCTGCCACTGTTTCTACACTCGATTTATATTTTTTATCATTTGATTTAATTTAATTCCATTCCATTTCGGCTGCAGACCCAGCCCCATCCCAGCCCCAGCCTCTGCCTCAAATTCAGAATCAGATTCAGCCTGATGCCAGAGCCGCCTCCCTCTTAAGCCTCCCTCTTTTCCCGCTGTTTTTTTTTTTTGCCTGTGATAAAACACACACTGAAGCGAGACCGGCAACGAGACAAGAGACAGAAAGACAGACAGAGAGAGAGAGAGAGAGAGATGAACAGCAGCATCATCATTGTCATCAGCATGATCATCAACTGGCGGTCTGCTTCCGAAACCGGGCATAACCATAACCATAACCGTAACAAGCTTATGAATGTGGCCTGCCCCCGAGCTCGTCTGTCCGGTACTGTCCGATCTGTCTGCCGTCGGTTTTCATATGCGTATAGTAAAATATGATCATGATCTGCCGACTGTCAGATCTATATAATAGCTTATATATTACACACTTATATTTAAGCACTCACTTTTTTTTATGTTTGTCGTTTTTGCCTATGTTTTTTCGCTCGTTTATCTTATTTTGATTATGATTTTCCTTTGTTTTCTGCGTTGATTGCTTAATTTCGTGTTTCATACATCTTTGGGTTGAAGGCTCTTCAATTAGCGAGCGTCTTCAATCAATCAATCGATCAGCACTCACAATTTTTGTTAGCTTTTATTTTGCATTTCGTTTCGACACTTTTTCCTTTTTGAAGTACATCCAAAACAATCCACAACAAAAAAAAAACATATAACACTCGCGATCCACACTAATCTAATGCTTTTACATTCTACTATGTAGAACTATATATATGTATTTGTATCGTATATATATTTAGATGTATTTGTATATATGACAATGGCATCGTTTCATGTGCCTTCGCGATATCCACATGAGTTTGTACAAAAATAGTAAGAACCAAAAAAAAAATAGAAGTAGAAGTAGTAATAATACAAATATTAAATACGCTTCTTTTATCTTAAAATATGTATTTCAGAACCACTTTCAGACGAAAGACGATCGCAGCGTTGATCCGCAGCTCGTCGCGTTCGTGGAGAGACTGAGGCATGCAACGCCAGCGATGCTCGTGTTTGAGGGACGACGCATGTCAGTGTTGCCTAATCTGTATTTTTTCTGTTAAAGCAAGCCTAATATTTTAGCGGAAAGTGGCTAAAAAAAATTAATTTCTTGCCGTTGATTTTAGAAATATAAATAGTTTTGTCAAATTATAGAGTTTTATGCATAAGACTAGTTATTCCTTGGGAATCTTTTTATACTCGAGTATAAAATATACATATATATAAATAAATATGCAAAAATAATACTTTTCGCTTGGAATATATGGTGTCGCACTTTTAAATATACATACATATCAAATGTTAGTTTTTTATTTCTTCATTACATATAAAAATTATAAATTAATATAAAAATATTAAATATTAATTAAGATGCTGGTTTGCAAATCGTAGTCATATTATACTTTAATTAAAATTTGTAACTACAACTTTATTTCCAGAATATTTTAATATATGTAATAAAAATATATTGATATAAAAAATGTTGCTATAGAGAGGGACTCAAAATTCTCACTAAAGCTTTTTTATAATTACTAAACATTTTCAAAAAAACTTTGCTCGTTGAACTAGCTGTCTTCTTTTAATGGTTGGTGACAACACTGCCTGAATATCTCAGCGTCAAACATGAGAGGAAAGAGAGCCAAATCGAGCGAAAGGTTGTTTTTCCAGGCATGTTGGGGGTGGAATGGCTCTCAGAATATCAATGCGATTGCAGTCTCTCTGTCAATTGTCCCTTTTGCTCTCCCGTTCTCGTTAGCTGTTTTAAATCTGTTAACCAAAGAGTGGCCCTAAGGAAGTTCTGAATTATGTAGTACTCATTATAAAATGGTTTTTTTTAGTTGTCAATTTTAGACTATTTTATAATTAAAAATTTAATTGTTAATTAAATAATACTTTAAATATTCAGTTCAATAGAAATAAAACGATTCATACAAAATACTTAGCTTAAGTTGTGGTTAATTAATTATGTAATTAATACTGCAACCAAACGGCAGCTTAAGCCAATTTAAAGACGAAAGATATTAAAAAAAAACCGCTTGATTTTCTCTAATTTCGAGTTTCATTGAATTGTAGAAAAAAATCGTAATGTTACTTAAAAAATTAAAACAGAATTTTGTCTGCCGTAACGGAAAAATTTGAATTTAGTTTTTGTAATTTTTACACGCAAAACAAATTCTTAGTTCTGAAAAAGCGGAGCTAGCAAACAATAGATGGCGCCAACATTTTTGACTTTAATTTCTGTGGAAAACTTGACAGCCCTAGTGTCCTAGAAACGGGCGATCACTCGCCGGATTTACTATTTTCTGAGACAGCATCACAAAATTTGAAACTTTGCATGGGATTTTTTTCAGGGAATGAAACCGGAACCGGAACCGTTAACCGAAATTAACCGTTTCAATGTAGTACCGTAACCGGAACCGAAATAAATTATTTTTCAAGAACCGAAAACCGAAACGTTCGTACCGGTACGGTTTTTGTTATTTTTCGTACAAACATGGTTTTGCACTATAAAGTGAGACAAACCAGAGCTGTCGCGTTTTACGGAAAAGTTTTAGGCACTACATATTAACGGCACTTGCAGAGAAATATCCTTTTGTTAGCTACTTAGGGGGTTGGGGCAATAATGTTAAATAAAAAAGGCATTTATATAAAATAAATATGTATTTATTTGAATCATAGAATCTATGAGATAGACTATGTGGGGCAAAAGTGTCCTATTGTTTTTATAATTATGTATATTATTCAAATGCATATCTTATATAATACCATTAGTACTTGAGTTGTGGTAACTAGTGTCAATATTTGATCAAATTATTAGGGTGTATTTGTGATAAGCCCTATGTCAAATTGACGCGAAATAGCGAAAAATTAAGCGTCAAGTGGATATAGGACTATACTGATAACTGTGGTTTAAATTGCACATACGTTGCTATTGTCTTGGCACAATGCACGTCTGGTTGGGATTAGAGTGGGGAGGATTACTTAATGTAACCCTGATCGATGGCATGCTTGAAGATCTCAGCAATACGTTGTTGCTTGGCGGGCTGCTCGAAGGGCGTAATGTTCCACACATCTGTAAGGACAGCATCCTCGACAATAGCATCCAGGTCGGCCACTTCATCGTCCTCGATAAGAGACATTGGCAATGACTCGATACCCATGCCGCAGCCAAAGCGACCAAACTGCTTTAGTTCCTCCTGCAGCGTATCCCAAGAGATAACCGCCTCTGTGTCTCCGCCCAGATCCGTGATCAGAGCCTGGGCGCTCTCCAAATAGGCACGAAGCAACTCATCGTAGTGCTGCTCACGCAGCTCCTGGCTGGTGCAGGAGTAGATGAAGAAACTTATGTCCAGCGCCAGGGAAGAGCACCGTGCCAACTGATAGTCAATGACGATGATCTTCTGCGGTTTGCCATCTTCACTGTAGGATGTCAGGAAGTTGGGTGTCCAGCAGTCACCGTGCCCAAAGACACTCAGCTTGGAGCGGGTGGAGACCAGATTGATCATATCATCAAAGAGCTGCGGCTGTAGAAAGTTGTTTGCCAGCGTCTCGTACTTGGTGTTGGGGAAGGTTTTCTCCACGGCATCACTTGATACATTGAGGGCTAGTTTAAGAAAGCCCTTATACCATTCCCTTGTATGTTCCCCGTAATAGGTCTCCTGTAGGCTACCGGCGGCCTTTTCAAAGTTGTCCGCATCCAGAGCATTGAAAGCCAAGGCAACGCCATGATAGCGTCCCAATGTGCGCATGGTTAGCATGGCATCCTCCAGTTGAATGTAGTTCATGCTAAAAGCAGGTACAATAACAGTTATAATTTTTATTAATTTTTGATTTTAATTTTATAAATTGGAAAATAATAATTACTTGTGGCTTTATTTAGTTACTCAACAAATAATTATTTTTGATTTGTAGTATTTATTCAACAACAACAGTTGTTTATACAGAAATCATAGTTTCGGATTTTTATTTAAAAAGTCTTTTATGAAAACCAGGAGGACTTTAATAAAAATTATTTATAAATTTATGGGAACCAATATAGAAGATAGTTCTATTTATCCTTGAAAAGGACTTACTAAGGAACCAATATAAAAAATAATTTAACTTCGCCTTCTAAAGCACATATTTAAAACCAAACGGAAATTGACGCAAAAAGGAACACCGTTAGGAATATCCTCACAGGACACAGGAAATCTTTACTCACCGATTCGGGGAACGATATCCACGGAATCCCACATCCTCAAGGGCAATGAAATCGTTGACACCATCACAAACAGTGGCATAGCACTTGGGATACTCATTGAAAGGATTCTTTGGCTTGGGCTGCCGTGAGTTCTGGAATGCTTCAATCGCTGGAATGACCTTTGTGTAGAACAGAATCTCATTTCGGAAAAAGTCAATGGAACGGAACAGTCGACGTCTGTGTAAATTGGCTGGCATGCCCTTGACCACGACATTGACCTCCAATTGTTTGCCCTCCGGTTCTTTAACGCCGTAAACACACAGGCGGAACACGCGACTCAGATAGGAATCCCCCTTCTTACCACCCTCGCCGAACTTGTAGGAGGTGTGCTTGGTGCCGCCGGCATTCTGAATGATCTCATCAAGAGTTGCCTCGGTGAATTTGGCGGAAATATCTGCAAATGTCGGTGCGCTCATCTTGGCTACTGAATTCCTTCTGTGACAATTCCTGGATCAAACGAGATTTATGTATGAATTTGAAGAGCTCTCAGTTAAATGATTAATTTGATAAGCCTACGCAATCAGCAATCAGCAATAAAATGGGCGAAAACACTTCATTCATTACAATGCGTAGCTTTTTGTTTGGTACACGTCAGACAACGCTACGACTACATACATACACACCTATGTATGTACCTTCATATATGTATACTTACCTAAACTATTTGTATTTGTAACAGCGATAAGATAGTTCAATTTACCGGCGAGTAAGCGACGTGGTCAAAACTATGCGAGAGACTGTACGGAATCTCGAGAGCGCACCTGAATTTAATGGAAATTTTGGGCCGCCGCTCAAGTGATGCTCTTTAAATTTGCCGCCAAAAATAGTGTGCAAAGCAAGAGGGAAAAACAAAAACACACACCCACACAAGAGAGATAACAAAACTGTACTGATTGTGGGATAGGGCTGCTGAAAAATATTGATATATCGATATACCGATAGATATTTTTTTGTGATGATATATTTTTCATCGATATTTAAATAGCACAGCTGATTGCAGTTGAACAGCAACAGTGCTGTGCAACGCCAACAGCAGTTTTGCACGTGTTGAAGTTAAATTCTCTTTTTGTTTTCTGTTTGAAGAGACGTTTACTTGGAAATTAAAGCGCAATGGCTGCGCTGGACTCTGCGATTAAAAAGAAACGCATTTCAAAGAAAAACAAATCAGCCTGGCGCAAAACCGACATACAAGATGTTGAACAGTTTCTAGAGGATCAGCGCCAAGAGGAGCGCATTGGGTAAGTGTGGATTTGTAAACAAAATGCAGTGTCGACAATAAAGTTAATACAACTCCACTTGCAGCACCTTTACTGACAAAAAGGATGATGATTTGTTTGTGGTTGATTCGTCGCCACTGAAAGCTGCTCCCGTGCTGCTTACCATTAAACAGAAGCGTAAGTTAAATGCCTTGAAGCCGATGCGCACATATCAGGCATTGGAGAACACGTCCAAAGTGCAGGATCCCATTGTCAAACGGTAAGCATGGAGACTCCTCTGACCTGACCCTCTGACCCTATCTAATAATGTGTATGTTCCTTGCAGTAATCATGTGAAACAGAAGAAGAATGGACGTAATATTGAGCTCGAGGTATGCAATCCGACTAAAGGACGTCATCGTCAAGCCAACAGCGATCGAGGACGCTACTACGAGAAGCTGGACAGTCGCTTGGCGGAGCAGGCAGAACGCAAGGGTGCTACCAAAGCTGATAAGGATCTTTGGGTAGAGGAGGACTTTCGCGACAAAATACCTGGCCTTAACGACGAGAGATGGATCAGTCGCGATCTGGCCGTTCACGTCGCAGGCAACGTGGGTCGCAAGGTGGTCAAAACACACTCGAGTCTCCACCACAAAACAACCAAGGCCAAGTACGTTCAAGCAGCAAACGCATCTTGAAGAAACTAACTTTGTTTATATGTATTTATAGAAAGTTTGAGCCTCCGCATCCGGGCATGAGTTACAATCCCTCGCTGAAGGCGCATCAGGAGCTGCTGTCGCAGGTTGTGGACCACGAGGAGGGCGTGATTAAGAAGGAGCAGCATCTAAAGCGTGTAACCACCAGTATGTTCAGCAAGGTGACCCCCGAGGAGCGTGATAAACGCCACATATTTGAAATGAGCGAAGGAATGCAGGACGATCAGGAACATCAGGGCGAGGCTGATCCAGATGCTGAGGATGATCAGGAACAGTCGACGGCATATAGCACTGTCAATGCTCCTGTGGAAAACAAGAAGAAGAGCAAACAGGCACGCAACAAGGAGCTTAAACAAAAGGAACTTCAGCGTCTGCACGAGGTCAAAAAGGCACTCAAGAAACAGACCGCAGATCTGATCAGGTAAGTCGATAACATCAACTGATAATTGGACCACTCTCTAATGGTTGTTGACTCTGCAGAATCAAGTCCATACGTGCCGAACTGAAGGAGGAGGCCGAGGATCTGAATGACCTGAAGAAACGCCGCAAGGCAACGGCTGAGCGCAAAAAGTTTGAGCCAAAGCGTTTGGGTCGTCACAAGTTCGAGGAGCCCGATTTGGATGTGAATATGCCAGAGGATATAGCCGGCAATTTGCGCAATGTGAAGACGGAAAGTAATTTGCTCACAGATCGCTTCAAGCTACTCCAGAAACGCAACATGCTGCCCACAACAGTGGCCGGCACACATAAGAGGTCAAAGGTGAAACGTTTCCCACGCAACTCCCACAAGGAAGTCGGTGTCAGCTTTCAGGATTTGCGTGATCAACGCAAGGCAGCCGCTGCAGCGGCTAAGGCAAACAAGGACACCATCAAAATTTAGTTTACCTCGTATCTTTTTATTATAATTACTGAACCTTCCATAAAACAAGCTAAACAAAAATAGAACTGAATCAGAGATTTGTATCCGACTCCTTTTTATACTCTTGCAGAGGGTATTTGTCACGAAGTTTGTAACGCATTGGAGGAGGCGTGTCAGACCCCATAAGGTATATATATTTTTGATCAGGGCGACGAGCTGAGTCGATATAGCCATGTCCGTCTGTCTGTCTGTTTCTATGCAAACTAGTCTCTCAGTTTTGAAGCTATCTTGATGAAACTTGGTACACGTCCGTCTTTTTGCTGCACCCAGTACATACTTCGGAACCGGGCGGATCGGATCACTATGTCATATAGCTGTCATAGGAACGATCGGTTCGGAATCAACATATAGTATGAAAAACTTTTTTGTTTCTCAGTATATCTCAACCAAACTCACAGATTGTGTGTTTAATACAGTTTCATACATCCTTATCAAATCTGGCCCAAATCTGACAACTATATCATATAGCTGCCATTGGAACGATCGGCTCAAAATCAACATTTAGTAAGAAAAACTTTTTTGTTTCTTGAGATATCTCTGATATATAGTCTGACTAAATTTGGTGCAAATCGGACTACTATATCATATAGCTGCCATAGGAACAAACGGTTCGAAATCAACATCTTAAAAATGTTGTAAAAAATCGGACGGCTTATGCAGGGCTCTGCAAGGATATCAAAACTTCATCTTCTTTTCTCTTAAGGCTTAAGACTTAAGCGTTTCTCTTTTTACTTCATTCCCTTTCTTTTAAAACGGACCATCGTCGTTTTTTATTATTTTGTGGGAGTATATTAACTTTGTTAAAAAAATAAAAGTATATAACAGACAGAAGGAGACGTGGCGGACTGTATAAGGTATATACATATATTCTTGATCAGAACCAGAGGCCGTGTCGGTATGAACAATAGGATCTCAGAGATGTAAAGACCTAGGAGTGCCAAATATTTGTATGAGGACTTCTTATATTTACAGGCAGTTCAAGTATATTATATAAAAGATTGGATACCACGCCTCTTTGCCCACAAATCGAATAAAACTCAATAACAAGAGCAATTTTAAAGCTACAGATCTGAGCTTTGGCACGTGTCAAGATTCGGAGGTCCCGAACCTACGGTTTATTGCGGGTAATAAGTTCGTTACATTTAAGTGAGGAATGATTCTTAGGGTTGTGTTAATCCACCGTGAGCATTTGATCGCAATCGGATAATGAACACTGAAGATATTACAAAAACAATTATTCAATTAATGTATGTACATATGCATATGTATATGTTTTAACGTGAGCAAGTAAACTCTGTATGTACAACGTACAGGGTATTTTACTGTGTGGCCCTCCCGACTGCATTTCTTCTTTGATTATTTTTGCTAAATCTTATGTACATGGTAGATTGTTCAAAAATCCCCGGACTGACAATAAAAAATATATTTTGTTTGTTTGAAATACAATATATTTATTCAATATACTATAGTTACTATAGTCCAACGGTCTTTCAACATTTCGATGCCTTCTTTGTAATGGTCCGAAGAAAGTAAAGAAAATAGGCTTCAGTTTCCCATTCAAGTTCTCCAAACTTTTTCCCTGGATCCAGATCTGGGAAACACGGAGGATGAGGAAGCAATTCTCAGATCAATTCTTCTAATTTTTCCATTCTTAGAGCGGCTTTGTGAGATGATCCTTTTGTTCAATATCAAGAAAACACGGCACGCATTATGCATTATGCCCACAGTCTAAGCAATCTCCCGAAGTTTGACTCTTTGATCAGTCAACACGATTTGACGGAATTGTCTGATGATTTCTGGGATAAGCACCCCTTTTGGTCTTCCCCAAAGATTTGCGTCTTCACAAATTTTATTTCAAAATTTTAGTGGCGTGCCCTATTTGTCAGTCCGGAGAAAGTATAAAACAAGCTAACCAAAAATAGATAAAATAATTAAAGATTTCTTTCCGACTTCTTTTCTATTTTAGCCTTTACACCCCCTTGCACCAATCTTTTCCTTTTGAAACGGAAAAAATTTATTCTACGTCGTATCTTTTTTTTATTATTACTAAAACTTATTTAAAACAAGCTAAACAATAATTGAAAAACTAAATCAAAGATTTGTTTCCGAATCCTTTTTTCGTCTTCTTTTTCTTTTCTTTCGCTTTTCCACCGCCTTCCGACATTCTCTTCCTCTTAGAACCAGCGCCAGATTGTTGTTTTTCACTGTAAAAAGCAATTTAGTTAATTCCGCTTTGACATGAACAAGAGAGAGACAAATGAATAGAGAGAAAGAGAGAGGTGACAGCTACCTTACCTCAAAAGTCTGTTTTCTTCGTCTTCCTTCTTCGCCTCTTCGATAAGTAACCGTAGTTCCTCGTCCTGCTTTTTAGATATCTTCTTGGCCGTCTTTTCCAGCTCCTTGTCAAGGGACTGTTTCAATGGCTGCAATTTCTCTCCACGCTCGAGCTCCGCATCCTCTTTGAATGTGGCCGAGTAATGCTCCTGTAGCGCAGCCACTACACATTGATTGCACTTTCTCATGGCATCATAGAACTTGGCCAACAGCTGATTACCAGGCATATTGAGCTCCAGTCCAAGAGCGTCCACAGTCTTTCCCTGGATGCCGAGGGCCAAGAGTGTGGCCTTCTGCACCGTGTCCAGCTTGAGTTCCTCGATGCGACCCTGGAAATATAACAGGGCAATGTCGGAGAGGAGATCGAGTATCAGACGGAACTCGGATTGGTGGCGACAATAGCTCTCCAATCGCTGCAGATCGTGTGGCAGAAAGAAGGCATCAAGGATCTGCTTATCCAGCTGACATTTCACATCCTCCACTGACTTGCTCTTCAGCAGCGACAGGCAGAGTTTCGTGTCAAACTCCCTGAATGTTTTGCCCATCAGCTTGAGGACGCGTCGCCGGAAATCCTTGTAGTACAGAGGCAGCCACTTGTGCTCTTGCAAATCCAACACATGTAGCATGATGCAGGTGTGCTCGGCGGTCAGCTCATTGGCCTTTTGGCTCAGATAGAGGGGCACAAAGCCAGCGCTCTTCCAGAATTTAAGCAGATCCGCAGTAAGGCCATAGGAGGTGCCAATATATTCAACAGGTTCCGGTGCACGCTCATGAAGACGCTGCAACAGAATTGGAACTCGATTGCGCGGACGTATCTGCTCCTTGAGCAGACTCAGCTCCTCCTCCTCCACTTCCTCAATTCCAGCTAAACAAGAAAAAAAACCCAAAGTCAAAGCAAGATTACATAAATTATCTTAGAAGACTCACCCTGATTTGGCTTGAAGGGTGCTTCATCTAGCTTGGCATGGCGTTGGCCATAGTAATCCTTGAGCAATTGAATGGCACGCTTGCCGTATCCCATGCGCTGGTAATTGGGATGAGTTGCCACGCGCACGATGCGAACGCCAGAGATCTTGGGGAATTCACGATCTCCGAATTGTTCGGCAATGTTCCAGGGTATAAGATCCCCAGCAGCTTTCCTGCCGCGTCCCATCGAATCGTTAATGCTCTGCAATGAGATTTGACCCTCAAGGGCGACTTGAATGACTACAAGAATCTCGGGCAGCTGATCCATGGCCTGCACGGGCCCCAGCAGGCAGAACAAATGATGGGCAGGTGCATCACTCATCATCTGCAGATCGTTGGGAGTGTTCTTGTAATGGGAGGACACATAGATGGACACCAAGCGATGCAAGAAGCTCTCAGCTGCCTTGTGGTATGAGAACAAGGCATCCCGATCAATGTAATAGAGCTCACAAGCATCGGGAGTTGGGCAGCCCGAGCTAATTGGAGGCACACTGCTGGCGTCCAAGCAGAGAAGATTGATGAGCCAGCGTTCAATGTCATCGTTAGATTGATAACGGATCGATTCATCCAGTTTAAGTGGAGGACGTGCGTTGTTTTCCTTCTGCAGCTGCGAGATGAGCTTCAAGCTCAGAGAGCGTCCAGTACCCTCATAGCCATTGATTGTGCTGGCCATAAAAATCAAATAGGGTCCCATCATCTTCTTGACAAGCGGAAGTGGAATGGCAGCCGCCTCATCAATCAAGAGTAGATCGGCGGCATTTAACAAATGTGTGTCATTTGGAGCTATATACTGTATGGTCTGGCGACTGCTGCGCGTGATATTGATGCGAATAATGGCTTTCTTATAGTCAGGATTTGTGCTGCGTATGATTGTGTAGTCGGCATGTTCCTGATACTCAAGTGCATCGAAGCCCTTCAGCACAAACTCAAAGAGCGTAATCAAATTTTCGGGATGTGGCGATGTTACATACACATTCACGTAGTTAAAAGCCACAGCAGCAGCTATTGAGAGACCCATTGCAGCCGATTTACCGCGTCCACGTGCTGCAGTCAATGAAATTGGTGGCTTCAGTTGTTTATCCACCAAAGCATCAATGAACTGAGCAACTGCATTGGCCTGATCATAGGTCTTGCAGAGATTGACCAGTGCTCCAGCTGGTTGTGCATTCATAAGGCTTTCCTTCAGCTCCTTCAAACTGCTTTCATTCTCCGACTTGCCAATGCTACCAGGCTGCAAATATAACACACGTAAATATGAATACTGACAATCTTAGGAGCAGAGCTGAGAGTAGTGATTAACATTTATTTCATATGTGTAGTTTAATCTGGTTAGAAAAAGGATCTATGTATAGTTACTTACATTCACTGGCTCCACATTGGCTGTCTTGGAACTAAGGGGAAGTACAGTCAAGTCATCATTGACCACCAAGCAACGCTTGCAATCGGCCAGGGAGAGAATCAGACGCTCATTGAAACGGCAAGTGACTGTTTGATGAGCCTCAGTGCGGAAACGCTTGTGCACATCCATGCTCATAGTATAGAGCTGCTTTAGGGATTGCAGCGTCTTCAATAAAAGTATGATCATACCTCCTCCCTCGACGGTTTCTATGGTTCGGGCAAGGAGATTTGGTGTCAATGCCTCAAAGTCCTGCAGCACACAGACGCCATAGGTGCGACCCAGTATTGCATGTGTCTCGTCGTAGTAACGACCATGAATTGTGGTTGCCACACGAAAAGAATCAAATAAATCTGCCTCATTAACATCCACTTTGCCTGCGGCAATTTTCTTGGCACGCTTCTTGCCGTGACTGTGTTGTGTTTGCAAATTTTTAGTAATTTTCAGGGAAATGTGCATTTATAACTTACTTGGAAATCGCCTCATCCTTGTTCTTGTAACACCAGAGGACTGTGGGACGGGCCTTAACCGTTGACTTGGTCAAAATATCATAGAGTATTGGCACTTGATCGCGCGCCTTGTCGCCTATGATGATGAACATGGTGCGGTGGCCTAGTTTGACGCCATTCTCAATCATTACGCGTATGCGATTATCAATTTTCTTTTTAACCATTTTGTTTTACAATATTTTTACTTGCAAAATGATGAATGAATAAAATTGGTTTTATTACGGC
This sequence comes from Drosophila neotestacea, assembly GCA_035044365.1. Taxonomy (NCBI): domain Eukaryota; kingdom Metazoa; phylum Arthropoda; class Insecta; order Diptera; family Drosophilidae; genus Drosophila; species Drosophila neotestacea. The sequence continues at coordinate 33,366 of JAWNMD010000291.1, read as the reverse complement.
CGCTCTTCGCAGTTTAAACGCACATGTGCTTTCAGTGCTGCAAAATACAAAATTCCAGCTGACCGCAACTCACATCACAGCCACAGTATCGATAGCTATTTTATCGATAGAAAAGAATATCGTACATAAATATATCAACCACTGCTGCCAATTAATCTATTTTATTGCTAGAAAATGTAAAAAAGCTATTAGCGGGAAATCTGACTATTTTATGTATGTATTTCTTGTTTTTTGTAAAGCTGTGAGCAAAACTTGCAACAAAAAAAAATCAGCGACTCTGTCCGTGAATCAATTAAAATTGTTTAAATAAATAAACAATTTTGTTTATCTGAAAATGTTGGCCATCCTTTTAGCTTTTTTGTCTGAAAATTTCCAACGTTCTGCACGTCTTCTAGCTAGACACAGCTACTTTATTTCCAAAACTTAGGCAGCACTGATATCAACACACAAGTGGCCTATCGATAAATCGATATATATCAATATTCATTGCAGTTATCAGCTGTGACTGAAACACGTTTTAAATTTAATATTTTCTTGCTCATTAAAAGTACATTTCGCACAATGTCGTCTTGGAAAAAGGCTTCGAAAAGCAACCAGAAGGTGCACCGCGAGCGTCACCAGCCCGAGGCGCGCCAACATCTTGGGCTACTTGAGAAAAAGAAAGACTACAAAAAACGCGCACTCGATGCACAACGCAAGGAGAAAACATTGAAGGTACTTCACAAACGTGCCCTCAACAAGAACCCCGATGAGTTCTACCATCACATGGTCAACTCCAAGCTTACGGATGATGTACATCGGGAAAAGGATTCCAAAGATGAGCACACACCAGAGCAGTTGGCCCTCATGGAGACCCAAGATCTTAAATATGTGGACATGAAATTGACGATAGAGCGCCGCAAATTGGAACGCCTGCGTGCCTCAATTGTTGATGTGGATGCCCCAACTGAAAAAAACAAACGGTTTGTCTTTGACGAGAACGGTGACAAAAAGCCAGTAGAACTAAAAACTTTAGGCGAACGTGTCGAGGCAGCTGCAACGGAGGTAAGATCGTGATATCTATCAGTTTTGCCAATTTAGTTTTTTTCCCCGTAAAATCGATTCAATAAATGTTACACTCAAGAATATTAGAAAATGGAGTCGTATGACAAAGATAAATAGCATATTGAGTTCGAAGAAATTATTAGATATTTATAAAAATAAATTTTGCAAACATGACCGAAAATATCAGATTTTTTTTTTGTTTTTATAGTTTTTTACAGTTTTTTTGTTGCTTTATAAAAGTTGGCAGCACTGATATTTTTAAAGTATATCCCAAATACATACTCTAATCTTAAAGATTTTTACATTCCAGGGAGCACCAGTGAATGCACAAAAGCAGCGTCTTAATGAGTTAAAGAAACGCGAAGAGCGAGAACGTGAGCTGAGCATTGTTAAGCGGAAACTGGAGATAAAGAACGCCCTTAAGCAGCCACGCCTACTCAAGCCAATAAAAATTCAAATGGGAACAAAGAATAGCGCACCCGTGTATAGTTTCCGTTATGAACGCAAGAAATAATAATGAAATTGAGCGAAACAAGTTAAGGCACTTTTTAAGTTTAGTTGTAAGTACTTTATTTATAATTGATCATATCCTACGAAGTTTTCAATGAAAGCATTAAAAAGCCTATACTAAATATTTGAAGAATATCTTAAATGCGCCTTGAATGAACTATCAATTCAAGTGATTTTGAATTACTCTCGTTTTATGGATTGCAATAAATGTAATTTTAGACTAATGTAATAAACAAGTCGGGACTGTACAACTACATGATACCCTGGTTATCCGACTATCTTACGTTGTCGTCAGTCAAACTTCCTTTGACTCTGCGCTATAATTCGATCATGGTAAAACCACTAACTAATGAATACATACAATGTTTTGTGAGCCACAGATATTTGTGTGCAATAGCTCCCAGAGATTTCGGCAATTTTGCCGAAGGTCATAGCGCCCAGCCAAGTGTATTCATTGGTTAGTAGAAAAATTTCAGAGTAAATGGCTTAATTTTATTTTTTAGTGGTGTCACATTTAATTATAAATTAAATAAATGAAACCGTGAAAAAAAGACGAAACTCGGCGTCATTAAGAGCTTACTTTTAACAGCTTTATGGGGACGGCGACGGCTGTGCCTAAATATATAATTTTAATAGCTAACTTCACTTACTAGAATCCATGAATAGCTCGCTTAAAACCAAAAGAAATACAGTGTTTATTTTAAAAATTAAAATTTTTCCGTCTTTTATACAGTTTGCAAAAACTGACCAGAAAGTCACTTCCAAATTAAATCACTATACTAAATTTTTTAAAACGCCATGTTTTTTGACACTAGATGGCGTTTTTTCATGTGACGACAATTTAGTTTTTGTGCGACTAAAAAGCGCCATCTGTTAAGCCATAGATGGCGATTTATGATTTGCCTCGTCCCACGAATGGCTACGAACACCATTTATTTATTTAAATTATTTTTAAATTTATTTAGTTTCATTTATTTATACACACACGGTTTCATTAATTAATCTTGGGTTATTAAAATAAGGTTGTAAGCCAACTTAACAGTAGCGAGGACAACAACAAAGCTGTTAATATTTACGATATTCACCAACTGTGTTTGGATCAGGTAACCAAGCTAAATTGTCGCCACAAAAATACGCCATCTATGTTTTTTTTCCAGAAGAACATTTAATTAGAATTTACTTTGTGCTAGTCTCGTATGCCAACAGATGGGGCTTTTCAGACGAAGAATTCCAAATTGTCGCCACACAATAACGCCATCTATGGCGTCATCTATTATAGTGCTGTTATTTCATTTAAAATGAACTTTGGTGACACTTTTGAAAATTTTTAAAAATAGGAACAAATTGTGTCTTATATTAAAAATATGCTAAAGTGTTCAAAACTTCAAAAAATTGTAAGTGAATTCTAATGCAAATCTGCAAATAGCTATTGAAGTTACAAATTTAGGATGAGTCATAGCTGAATTAATAAAGCTTACAGAACTTGTTTACATTCGTTTCGGTATCCATTAGCTGAATTGGTAACATACCTAGGTACAGGGTATCTCACAGCTAGCACACAGCACTGCAGCCTTCCATATAATATGTATACATGTATAATCAAGGTGTAAGGCCGGTTCGTTTTTTTGGATCAACCGAATCGCATTGAGAGCTTTAAAATTATCTATCCTTCTTATCCTTTAAAATTAGCTACCATGAACTTGAATCCGAAACGAACACTTCCCGATAGAAAAGGATCGGTTCGGAATATGAAACAATACGTCTTTACGTTTACGTTTATACTTAATTTTACTTCCTAATAGAATGGAGGTACTTTACTAAAATATTTCGTAAGGTTTCTGACAACAAAAAAAAAAACACTTAACGGTCAAAACTTCACCAAAACAAATTGTCCTGAACAGTAGTGATAATTTAATTTAATTTTAATATTTTGTTCTGCTCTTTAATATATACTTATCATTTACACACAATTTTAAATGTAAATCAATAGTTTTACTTCTACTTTTTTGGGTTGGATAGTCCAATCTAATGTAAACAAATATTGTAATTTTCTATTGAAATCTGTATGATGATTTGTAAGAATTTTTAAGTTAGTCTTATTTTTTTCATCTTTAATTTCGTTAGATTTTCTTCTTGTTATAAGATTAGAGCCCTTATTGATTGCCAGTTATAACTGTATTATTATATATTCCCTGACCTAGGCGTTTACTGACTGTCATTGCCATGTTGTGCCGCCTGTCTAGCTGCTAATCATATAACACTGGAAGAACACCGCCACAATCCCATTTGAACTCAACCCACTGAACCACCCTGCTGAGCCAAGTTTCAAATTACAAACTCAATTGAAGCTATTTAAAAAAAAAATAGAAAAAGATTTCACGAGTTGTTATAGTTGTTGTTGTTGTTATAGTTGAGGCAGATTTTGATTCTGATTTTGACAATTGGCTTTTGTTTGAGGCGCAACCCGTAAAACCAGCAATGTGCAACCCTCGATTGCAGTTGTTGTGATGGGCACATGACAAGTCCGATTAGTACCACCTCTCTCTCTCACTCTCTCACACACACTCAAATTCTTTCTCTTTCTGTCTCTCTCTCTTGTTTAAGTGTCAACACAGCAATCTATTTTATGCATAATTTCGTGTGCCAAACATGTCCCATCAAAATGGTGTCATATGTTTTTATGGTGGTTCCGCCAGTTACCTCTCTCTTCCCTCTTTCTCACCCGCTCATCCTCTCTGCCTTTCTCTTTGTTCCCTCTGATGATTGTCTGTCCTTTGATTTACTCACTGCATTCAGAGAAATTGCAAATTTCGATGCCATTTGTTAGTCAGGCTGCAATTAGCTTGCAAATTAGATTTGCCGCCTGCTGCCAATTCCATATAGCATACCACCTTCTCTTCTCTTCTCTTCTCCTCTACTCTCTTCTCTTCTCACTGTTCAGTGTTCACAGTTCCACTGTTCACTTGTCCACTTCGAAGGTGTGCGTGTGCGTGTCTGTGTGTGGGCTGTTGCCACGCCCACATCCGCATCCGTGACAGAGCATATCAGACAGCGACAGCGACAACGTTGCACGTGTAAAACGTCGGTCACGTGACCGCACGTGCCACCAAATGTTGCCTGGCTGCTGTGATAAGCGCAACTTTGACAATCGCGTGCCGCTGAGAGATGTCAAAGACCAGGTTACCATCACATCACTTCACATCACAGGAATTGTGAATTGGGTTTCTGACGCACTCCTATCTTGATTTGCCGCCGGCTGAAGGGACACACAATCCACAATTGAGACCAAGGGAACTTGGTCTCAGCTTCCTCCTCACTCCTCAGTCCTCGGCCTCACCGTCAATGTCAGCTCCAGTTCCAGTTCCCTTCCACCATCCACCTTCCCTTTCCCATCCTAGTCTCTGACTGAGAATCGATGGTTTTGTTAACGTAAATATCTTAATTCGCCGCTTCACCGCCCCCGACACGCGTTAATCGTGTGCTTTTGACATGAGAATTTTTAAATGAAATGCGACAGGAAACGAACACAAATCCCAAAACCAAAAAATTTCTCACACAACCGTTGGGATATGCCTTCAGTCAACATCAGAACATCCCAACTTTTCGACTTGTATGATAAATCTTGGGATGTTCCTAAATTCATTAATAAATGTAACTACTGGAATATGTTCAGAATTTAGTAATATGAAGTTTTGAGTTCCATTTTTATAGGATATTATAATGGTTTATTTTAAAATGTCTAAAATATTAGAGGGTATAATTAAGACTATTATAATAATAAAACATATTCAAGATAAGAAGATACTTCAGTTGGTTTCTCTAGCTATCCTGACTAAAGTATAATAAGTTAATATTACTCACAGATGTCGAGGTGATTAGTGATTTATCTTAATGTCAATCTGTTAAGACTGTTTTAAGACTGGAGTTGACTTATTATACCACAGATATGGTATATCTAATATAGTGCACATATGCTTCAAAGTTTTTTAAAATATATTTGAACAAATTAAACTAGTTAACTTTGTACAAGTATAAGAGTTTATTTGATTGTTACTAAGGAATATCAAAATAACGCGATTTACTATGTATATTTGTAAAAATTTTGTTTATACTATACAAATTGTGTATTTATTTATTTTTAAATATTGGCCGCAAGCTAAGGCTAATAATTTTTTCTTTTTATTTTTATTTAATTACTGTTTTAAGTTATTATTAATTTAATTTGATTATCCTACATCCTAGCCCTCAATTTACATTGTGTCTAGTGCACTTATTTAAGATTATAAAATTAAGGAAATAAAAATAATAAAAAAATATAAAAATATTGAATAATTAGTTATTAACATACACAATTTATATACATATATTGCTTTATTTCGCTATAAGTCCTTTCAAGGACTTGGATGTTTAGTTTCTCAACAGGTTTTATTTATACTAAACACATTTTTGAATAACATTATAATATAAAATATACTATTAAAAAAATGAAAATTATTATTGTGTTTATGATGTTGTTGCATAAAAACTATTTAATTTTCTTTTTTTTTATCAAAATTATAGTGATAATAGAGAAGAAAACTTTGATATTTAATTGAAAAAGTGATTGCAATGTAACACACTTCAGTATTTTCAATTTATTTATAGAGCTTATAAAGAATGTCTCTTGATATTTCATATTTTATTTCATATTAATGATATTATACTCCAGAGTTGTCAATTTTTCTAAAGAGATATCATAGATAGTATAGATAGAATGTCCATTGATATTTATAATATTTTACTTCAATATCAATGATATTATACTTCAGGGTGTTTAATTTGTCTATAGAGATAATAACGTACTTGCCTCTTGACATTTATATATTTTTTTGATTGTACTCCAGAATTGTCAATATATCCAAAGAGATAATGAGGAAAACGATTTTGACATTTACTATATTAAACTTTGATATCTATGATATATACTCTAGGATTGTCAATTTATCAATAACTGAATTTATATTTGATATTAAGTATATTAGAATTTGATATTTATTAGTGATGTAAGTCCAAATTGAATATAGATTTAAAAATCGAATTCTTAAAATCGCTTATGCAAATATCGATCAATCGATGTTTCGATGTTTTTTTACATCACTAATATTTATAATTTATCTATAGAGATAATAAAGAATATCTTTTGAGGTTTTAGATATTTTTATTTAATATCAATGATATTATACTCAAGGACTGTCAATTTGTCTAAGGAGATAATTAGGAATACGAATTTATTATTTACTATATTATACTTAAACGTCTAATAATGTACTCTAGGATTGTCAATTTATCAACAACAACTGAATTATATACTCGTAGTTCATCTGTTTCATTTGCTTTGCTAACTGTCAGCTTGTTGTGGGTCACTTTACCAAACCCTCGTCCTCCTTTCGATTCCCCTCCTCAGAGTCGCAGGTAAAGCACGCGTCGCATCTAACAAGGAACCCAAAAATACATACATATGTATTTATAAAAAAAAAAGAAAAAAAATAAAAGGATAAGGATAAGGATGGGAAAAGTACGCACCAGTCAGTCGCATGGGCCATTAATATAAACGCCAACTAGAAGTCAACAGGCGCAGGGAAATCCTATAAGCAAATGCCTCTTCCGCACAGTGGTGCACTTGAGTGGTGCAACCCCTTTACGACGCACCACAGTGGCGCACTTTTGTGTATTTTTTTTTATTGTTGTATTCAAATCGTTACGAATGTGCTACAAATGTTTGAGAGAGAAAGAGAAATCGTACAAGTATTTTTTATTGTGCGAGTTAACTTTGAAGTGTTACTGTTTATGGGCTGTGTGTGCTCTTGTGTTTCTACCTATAGCGCATACAGTCAAACCCCTTAACCAGTCAAACCCTCTACCTCTTACCTCCTTTTACCTCATTCAAATCCCGTTCTGTCAGTCAGTTTGTAACCACGACAGGCGCACAGACTAACCCCTAAATTGACCTTTAAAACTCCCAAATGCGCAATTTATCATTTCCTCACCAAACCATAGCAGTCGTATCGGATAAGGAGAGAGGGTACAGGGTACTGGGGACAGGATGAGACGGATGACAGGCTGATGCTGTTGCCATCAATCGTTTAGATTGAAGAGACCCTGGGCACAGTCACAGACGATAACGATAGCGATAGTAATGACGATAGCACAGCCGACAAATCTGATATCAGATGCGTCCCGAGTTGAGGCTTAAATGCATGCGAGAAATAAAGCTCACACCCACAAAAACCGCTAGACACCCCATCTCCTCTCCCCCTCCCTTGTAGCATTTCCTCCCTAAATTCAAGTAACATTTAACCCTTTCTGTCGTTCATTCGTTGGGGCATGCCACATTCATTCGTTACGCTTTATAAGTTTTGTCCTTGCGGTCTTTGGCCACAAAATGTGACTGAAACGATGCGATGCCGAAAACTTTCTCTATACTCCTTTTGATAAGATCCAAATTTAAGCTGAGAATTTTATCATCTTAATTTGTAATTATTTTCACGCTTTGCAGCGCATTCTTGAGGCAATTATATCAAAAATGTCACTCACATAAATCATTCATTTTATTATGTCATTTAGACTCACAAATCTCTTTTACTGCTGTTCAAATGTATATTGAATAATTATAAATTAAATTATTTATGCCATAATTATATAATTAAAGATCATAAATGATCTTGAGATTTCATATAAAATTCAATTCAATTGAAGGAGTTTTTTAAACTATCTGAATCGACGATTTGATATTGAACATTAATTTTTCATGTAAGTATAACAATTTTGGCTTTAAATTGTGATTTTATTCTTAATTAATAAAATTGAGTTTGTATAAATATTAAAATAAAATATAATTGAAAATTCAAATATATTAGAAAATAAGATTTAAAAGTGCCTTCCAATTTTTTAAAGTCGGCTTTAAGATTGTGACCTTAATTTAAGTATTCAATTTTAATATAAATATACCAAGAAACTAAATAAAAATTTTGAATTTAAAGAAAATGTATTAAACAAATCTCAATACAATATATTTTTTGATTAGCAACTCTTTTGAATCGAAAATTGTATTTTTACACTTTTTACATAAATATTTTGTAAGTTGGTTCTTAAATTGTTACCTAATTTTAAGTAATAAAATAGAATTTATTCAGATTTTCTGACTAGCAACTCTTTTGAATGGAAAATAACCTTTTTAAATTTGCGCTTATATTCTATAATATTGTCTCCAATTTGTATTTTTTTTTAATTTACAAGAATGCGTTTAGAAATTCAAATTAAATGTATTTAAATTTAAATGTATGTAAAATTAATCGCAGTCCTTCTTAATTTATGAATAGCAACTTTTCAATCTTTTTCTTTCACATTGTTTCTATTACAATGTTTGTGTTTTCTCTTTTTGTAGCTGTGTTAACTTAAATAATTCGATCAACTTGTAGCGTTTGTCGTATCAGTTGGAACAGCTTAAGTGAGAAGTGAGAAGCATTCATTTTAAAGCTTTGATCCTATTAAAATCTGTCCAAGCAATTCCAAAAAGGTCTTGTCCTGGGATTTCCTGACCTGGGAAAAGTTGTCGTAGTTTTTGTTAGTTTTTGGCGTGCTCGACACAACAAGAAGCAATTGTCGAGATGTAAAGGGAGAGCAGGTGAATGAAGTACAACATGTGCAAGCATGTAACCCATTTGGTACACCAACTTGCAACGGCCAACTGGCAACTTGCAACAACAATAACGAGAACCCATGACACCCTTGAGGGCAGCCCTAAAACCCCCTAGCACGAATATATCAAAACGAAAGTGTGAACAACATTTTTCATAAATTTAACCGGCACAAAAAGAAGGGAAAGAACGGATGAGGAGGACAGGGAGAAGAAGGAGGCGACAGGTCGACTGTCGACTGTCAGAAGGAGGAACAATGAAAACAATAGAGCGAACAAGAGCAATAACAATAAACGATAGATATTTACCACAGCGGGAGAACACAGTACATGGTGTATGGAAGAGGGAGGAGGGAGGATGGGTTATTGCCGCCCATCCCCCTCACCCCTGACCCCTCACCCCATCTATTGCTTGCCACACAGTCAGAGAAGCGATGCAGAAAAAGTCTCCTGAGGTTTGCTTCCTTGCAGGCATCGCATCCTATATAGCCGGGAGACAATAACAAACCAATTACAGTTAGATTGGCCGCATATTAAAAATCGAATGAGAAACACATCTGTCGCTCTCGCTGCAGTAACTGTGTCCCGTGTCCCGTGTCCCTGCCACTCTCCTTATGTCCTTGCCACCACCCTGCCCTTTTTAGCCAGAGCAACAACTCCTCCTACTCCAAATTCTACTTCTTCTATATGTTTTTGGCAACTGTTTCAAAAAAAAGAAGAAAAAAACCGAAGAGAAAAGCAAACAGCAAACAGGCGAGGAAACCTGCTGGGACTAACCAGGGGCGGGTCTATAGCCAGGGGTGGAGAGTAAGGGGAATTCGAACAGCGGGCGGGCCATACAACTAAAATAAAATATGATTATGAAATGATTATTATAATTATGCTGGCGTTTCGGCGTTTGGCAGCATCTTCACAGATGTTGTTGCCGTTAACTGGGGCCACGCCCATTCCACATACCCCCGCCTACAATTCATTGAGAGCGGGGCCAAAGGCAATGGGTAAGGGAAAGGGGAACAAAAAACGAGAACAAGGTTGAAACCCAAGGACCAAAAGCGAGCTGGTTAATAATAAGCCCAAAAATTACGGCATGCTGTGGACTCACCAATACAACAACAACAACAACAGCAACAACAACACTTTCTACAAATACAACTATAACAAAAACAACAACATCTCGTCATACTCCCACATATATATTTTCATATTTGCTTCAGTTTTACGTGGGGGAATTTCGGCCTCTTTTGGGGGGACTGTTGTGGGGGCGTGGTGCGCTTTTGTGTCCTTACTTATTATCTTGGGGAGGCGTTGAAAATCCTCTTAAGGTAAACTGTGCATTATTAATGATGCTGCCAAAGCTAAAGGAGAAAGAGAACCTGAAGGAGCAGAAGATGAAGAAGAAGCAGCAGCTGGGTCGCAATTCCCAACGTATCTATTGGTTATTTTAACCCAGTGGAAATATCCTTGCATAGCAATTATTCTGCCTGCTATTTAATGTAAGGATATATACCCTGGTACAACGAGTTTAGCGGGTGGTTCAGTTGGCAACAAAAATGGGCAAATTAAAGGAAACGGTGACAAATTAATGTACCCTAAATTGAGTTCTAGTTTAAAGACGTTTTCTTAACTTCTAACAGGAAAGATAAACTTAAAATGTTGTTCTCTTATCCGCACGATTATCTACCTTGTAAGGTTAACGGCCTGATGAGAAAGCCGTAAGTGAATATGCATTACTTTAATATAGGGGCATTTAAAAAGACTGAGATTTAATACTGAGTACAACTTTAATACCCTGTAACCAGTTGAAATGGATTGAAATTGTTAAATACATTTTTATAACAAGCATTTAGAGTAAGTGTCATTTCCTGATATTTACAATACAAATTGAAATTTTTTTTATTGTTTCGTAATTGAATTACTTCGATGGAAAATAGGATGTATTTATTAAAAAGAAAACACACGTTTACACTGTTCCAGGATACTCCAACCAAAAAGAGTATATCTAGGATTTTCTCATTCATTTTTTGATTTGCTTAATCTAATAAGTATATATGATAGCTCGTTTTTCTGCCAAATCTTTAATTTTTTAGATATTTTTCCAAAAGCAATGTTTAAGAAAAGATTGTTATAATATTACAATAGTATTACAAAAGGTAAAGGACTTATTAATGAACCAACATATAAAGTTTATGTGAATTGCATTTTGAAAAGATATCTTATGAAAGGATTTAAGAATTAGAGATTAATTAACTACTTTATTTTTGATTGTTATCAACTAGTTTAGCTTAGATTAGTTTAATTAAAAAATCTAAATTTAATTTAAAAGATAATAAAAGAACTGAGAATCTTTAACCATTGCAAGTTTTGTATAGTAAATAAAAACTTAATTATATTTGAAAGTTATAAATAAGGCAATTCTTTATCTATCATCTATCATTTTGAACCAATTTCCACTACATTTACAAAAATATACATACATATAATGACTTGCGTTTTAAACAACTATCATCAATTTAAAATTCCTGAATGAATTTAAAGCTAACATAAAATTAAAAGTAAATTGACTAAAAATGAAAATCAAATATTTATTTAAAATACCCGAAATAGGAAAATAACAATATTAAATATACATCTTAAGGTGAAAGTTCAAATTATGTATACAATTTTAATTGTCAATGATTGTAGTATAATGACAAAATGTAGCATCTAATGGTTTTTTTCTTCAATATCTGTTCTTGTGACTAGTGCCATAAATAATAAGCTTGTCACACTGGGTATAAAGTTGAAGTAATATTTAAAAAAAAAAATAAATGAATTAAGTTTTAATTTGATTTTTTAGCTGGCTCGGTCGCCAAAGCTCACAAAATTAAATGAATAAAGTTCATATAGTCTGTGGTATTCAAATTGTAAAGTCTGTTACACTTTATAGTTATAATAATTATGGTATATAGTTAATTTCTGAACGATAGTTTCCTGCAGTTAACTGGCTCTAGTATTACATGGAATGATCTTCCAGCACATTTGAAGTAAGCAAGCGGATTGATTATCGTGTAGAATAATCTTTGATTGGTCTTTCCGTGAGCACAATTTGCATGACACTCTGTAAATGCATCTATGTAAAAGAAAGACTATCAAGTGCGAGTTTGCTTTTTATTTTCCCCTATTTTTTTACACTGTTACTCTAAATCCTATTCACGAGGATTCCCACACCCTTTTAAAGTACCTGCTTTCCCAACTCGTTGATGAACGTTCTACAAAAAGTTCAATCAACTGGCATTTCCAGTTGGAAGTTTGCTTCCAGCTGTCGTAACGCTGCCTAATAATTCACCTGTTCAGCCACATTTGTGTCTATCCCCTCTTACTCTTCCCTCTTCCATCCACAGCTTGCCACAGTCAACACCTCTTCTTTCCCTTTCCTAACTTGTGTTACCTTCGATTTGATATTGGACTTCTGTCTGTTTTCTACGTTTGCCACTGCTTAATTTTATAAGTAATGCATTGAGCATTTTATTTTGCTGGAGAGAAAGAGAGCAAGGTAGTCGGGGGTTGAGTGGGTGGCGGAGTAGATAAGGGGTGGGATAGAGCTAGGGGTTGGGGCTAGATAGCAGGCGCTTAAAACTTGGACTTGTGTCTTGCGATGTGGAAACGATGCGCATAAAATCAGCGGTGCGTAAGGAACAGGATGGAACAGAGAGGCTGGGAGATAGATAGAGATAGAATTGGAGAGAAAATGAAAGACAGGAAGAGACAGAAACTGCTGGCCAACCTCGCTGTGTCGACACCAACTTGAGGCAAGTGGCAACTGGAAACTGGCAACTGGCGTTGAATTGAGTTGGTCTCTCGTATCAATCAAAACAACGCGATTGAAGCGAAGCACGTTTGGACGTTGGGACCTAAGCCAAAGATTTGACATGGATCAGTAATCTAATGCCAGATTACGTATACGCATGGTGAACGGACATTCCCTTTTCCCTCTCTATTCGTTCTCTACACTGATATAAAAAGGTTCTCAAAATGTATCGAGAACAAACGATTCTCAAAGTAAGAAGACGCATATTGATTATTTGATTAAATTATATGCTGCCAGAACCAGTTGAGAATTGTAGGGCACAAAATATTTAAGAGCACAATTTTAAATCAATCAGATTAAACTTCTTTATAGATTTAGAAGTAGTATTAAACCTAAAATGAAAAGATAAGCCTATAAACATACTTATTAACATTTAAGACATTCATTCATATATTAGGACTTTAAGGTTTTTCAGGTTAACATTCTTAGTTTTAGAGTTTTTGGTCTTAAAATGGTCTTATTTTAAGGATCAAAGTATTTTTGATGAATTTTCTTGATTTTAGAAGCTGGTCTTTTATTTTCAGTGTACTCCGTTTCGAACAGAGTTTTGCCTTCGATTTTGCTGTCGAGTGTTGTGCGAGTAAGTCACACAAATGCCACACACACACACACACACATACCCCTTACTTGTCCCCTCTCCCTTACGTTGTCCCCTCTTTGGCACACCGATTACTGCGGTGTATCGGTTTGCTGGCTGGCTGCCTGACTAGCATGAATGAATGGATGAATGAGTTCAGGCCGAGGCAATGGGCGACTATCAAACCATCTAGAGACTGTCTGTTCGTCTGTCACTCTGTCAGTTTGTCAGTCTGCTCGTCTGTCCATCAGTCTGTCCGTCAGTCAGTCGAGTCAGAGAGTTTATATCGATGATGACGGCGCTGATATAACTACAGACAGAGGCAGACATGAAACGTCGGTCGCTTCGCTGACTTGGATAGACCGAGTTGTCTCGAGGGTTGCACAACCTCATCATCATCATTGGCGTTTTGGCAAAGTTTTATGCTTGTTTGAGCCTGATTTCAGTTTGCTGGCTTTAGCATAAAGTTATTACTTCAACTTCAGTCGGCCAAAGGTAACAATATTCCTGGTCTCTCTGGCCTTTCAGTAGATCTCAGGATTACAAATAGCAGCACAAATATTTTTGCTGCTGCTTCTGTTGCTGTACCTCAACCTCAACTTCAACCTCATGCCGAGCCCTGAGTCCTGGGTTCATCTCTTTGGAGAGCGGAACAAACGTGTTTGGGTGTCGTCTTTGTCCATGAACGTCTTATCGAGCTCGGACTGCCACTGGGAAATGCCACAGTGGTCACTCCCTATGCAAAAACCAAAAAGGTTCCTTACGGTTGTTTGTAATGTCATTCAAATTTATGATTAAAATTAAGCTGCACCTTTCAAGCACACGTTAAAAACTAAAACTAACTAAAGTTAAAAGCTAAAGTTAAAGTTAAAAGCTAAAAGTTAATTATATTAATAAAACCGAATAAATAGCAATTAAAATGTTAAACTAATAGGTATGTACTAAATGCAAACGTGGGTTAATCAATTTGTTTTTAAGAATTTACTTTTTTACAACACTTTGTGATTAGCAGTAAAATTTGAAAGTTGCAATACTGAATCGTTAGAGGTTTACAAATGAATTAAATAATAATAACAAGAGATTCTTTCTATACTCTATGAAACTTTCTAATTGTTTCAAAAGTTAGTTTGGTCGTCAAACGGTGTGAGAAGTGATAATAGTCTTAATTTAACAAATATATCGTAAATGCATACTTCAAATATTCGAGATAAAATCAAGAATTTTAAGTTTCAATTTTAGAATAGTTTTAATTCCGTTTATTTAACTCATAATTCTTCATTCGTTATTATTCCAGCCTTTCTCGTTACTCTTCTATAGGGTATTTTTCTTAAAGGTTTTATTTGATATTATCTAATCTAAATACTTTATTTAAATTTAAATAAAACACCCTATACCATAAAAAAATAACCTTTGTCGATTGAGTAAATACATATCTTATATATAACTGTATAATAATAATTAACTGAAATATTTTAAATCATTTTTGCTTTACTTTACTGGCTGCTTTATCAAGTTGCACTTTTGTAAATCAACTATTATACTTAGTTAAGATAAATTTCTCTTACTCGTGTCTCTATCTCTCGTATAGTTTGTGTTTGTTAGCTTGTCATTTATATATATTGACTTAAATTAATTTTTTTCTTATCAGAATGTGTATTCAAACTATCTCTCGGTACAGTAATACAATTGATTTCCTTTTCCGTTCTTTACTCGTTACTTTATTATAGACGCTAGTTGATCTTTATTCAGCTACCAACGTTAAGTTTACCAAAAGAGTTTCTCTTTAATATAATATAATATCGAAACGCACAGTAGCCATAAATCTATAAAATAATATTTTCTATTAACATGTAGTTATCACTTTATACTGAAATTTTCTTATTCTACTTCATCAAAGCTACTTGTTAAAGCATATCTTGTTATTTGATACTCGTTACTCGTAACTAGTTACTTGTTATTTGCTGCTTGTTAGCTAAGGTTCATCAGTTGTCGGCTGTTCCTGCAATTTTGTTACTGTTTTACACTAATTAAACTTTAGCTGGTTTTCATTTTACTAGCTACTTGTTACTATCTACTCGATACTCGCTTGCATCAGCTTCCAGCTGCTTTTACAATTTCCTTACTGATTACACTTAATAAATTTAAGGTGATTTTTACTTTGTTTACTTAACTTTTTGCCCCATTGTGCTAGTGACTCAAACTGTGAGCCATAGATGGAGCACTGATATTATATATTATATACTCAGTCCATGTGTTGTTTGTGTGTTTGTGCGTGTAAATGTGCAAGTGTGTGTGTGCCAGATATAAAGATAGACAGATAGGCTCATTGCCTCACAGTGCCTGATAGAGTCTGGGGCTGGGATTGGAGTTATGGTCGTCAAAGCGTGGCTACCACCAATACGGCCAATTCTCTTTCAGTGCTACACACTCTTGACATGCAACGCCCAAACACACTCACACACACACACATACACACACTCATACAGATAAGCACACATATATGTATACTTGCTTATAAATATACATATATGGGAAGGAGGCAACTATATTTTGTTTATATCCGGTCGACATTTTTCCCGTAGCTGGTAAAACAGTAAGAAATTTCTGATGTTGTTGTTGCTGGTTGCTGCTTTGGTTGCCTTATCGTTATTTGAATTCTTTTTCTGGTACGTGACTCAAAGGACATTGCACGTATTTGTTGTGCAGCCGCTGTAGTTGTTGTTGTGTTCCTTGATGTTGGCTTTTAAGCTACACACACACACACACCCCCACAACTCGATTTATCTGGTTAAATCTCACATAAGCATGATTTCTTATATGTTGTTCCATTTAGAATTCAACTTGTGAATATCATAATATATTTCCAATATTAAATTGTCTGATTTCTTTGAATTGTGTCCCAAATATGGAATCATTCTTCTTCTTTGTCATGTGAACGTCGATAAGAATTTGTAGCGTAGGGAACGCCTGTGAAATGAGAGACAATTACAGGGTATTATATTTTAAGTTGGATTCCCGATTGTCAAACACATTTCCAGCTTTTCGATCTTTAACCAGTCAGCGGAGCGGGACCCATTGATTCTTAGCTCCAGGTGGAGATGAGGGGGGGGGGTTTGCTGCGGGTTAGGATTGCTACACCAAGGTTTTATTATAGAGTCACTCCTGAAACTATACATGCGATGAGACGATCCTCATTCGAAAAAAAACACAAGGCAACCATATCACCAATGTAAATAAATATAAGAGGGAAATAAAAATTAAAAAAATATATAAGGTGGAGAAAATATGCATTAAATTGTAGATAAGCTTGAGGGGCGGTCTTAGGTGTTAATTGCCACGCCCAAAGGCGTAGGCAAGGGGGTCATAGGCTCTCCTATGCGTCCCTGCTAAAGAATTTAAGAAAATAAAATTTAAATTAGGTTTTTCATATGTAATTTCTTCATTATTCCATTTATTTATTTATTATCACTAACAAAATATTCATACTTAGATTTAAAAAAATATTATCTTCCCCGTATCTTTTTACTTTTGGAGATAAATCTATTTACTACATTTAATTAGAATTTTACCTAGTCTCTAAGTTACATTATTAATTTTGAATCGTTTTTATTTAGTTGTAATTAAATCATTTTATTTTTATTTTTTTATGTTATTTTGTATGGGTAGTGTAAGTGCGAAACCTAAGTGAAGAACCTATTAGACTCTTTGGCTTTTTGTCTTTTTCGGTATGATATTTACCTTTCGTCGGCATATCTTAATTAGGGAATGGTTTTCTAGTCGACTGCTAGGGTTTTTCTGGCCTTGTAGTTGAGCTAAAGAGACAAGAAATATCTAAAAAAAAGGGCAAACTTGGTTATGGCAGGTATTTGTAAATTTCTTTTAGAAATATTTACCTTGGCGGATCGACAATCCTTTTGTGGACTTATTTTTGCTCTTATTTGGCAAATATTTATTATGATGCCACAATGAAAGTAAGATTTAAGTTTGACGTACACGTGGCTGTACTATTCAAACTATTTTAATTTATTTTTATCTTTCGGGACGATGGCGTTGTGCTCAGCTTGGAGAAGTTTCAGAAAAGATATCGAACCCAGTTGCTAATGACCCGAAGACCCTGTTCCGAAACTTCGAATTCGATATTCACCGAATGGTGATTTTTGAGCTGTCAAATTCAAAGGCGTTGCCAGAAAGGTATCGATAATAATTTCGTACTCATTACTAACTTAACTAGGGCCCTAATTATTTAAATTTAAATATTGAACTGCTCTACTGAAATTCTTTCCGTATGAAGCCATTACAAATTTGCATTAAATATACAAACTGTAAATAACAAAATAATCACTTATAATACCTTATACATATAAGATTTTATGTAAACTTAAATATGATTTAGTTATTTTCAAGAAACGATTGATTGATTGATTAAAATTGTCATAATTATCTTTTAAATAAATCATGTCCATGGATCTGGCAACTTAACAAATTATCCCAATTAAACCCACAATTTTAACAAATTAACATAATTGTCTTTTATATACATTAATTATATATTAAGCAGCCCTGTATTCAAATAGTTGCTTAAAATAACTTTAATTACTACTTAAAACATAAGGCGTATTGATCTAAATATTTAATACAAAATTGTGTAATTTATAAATTATAATACTTATGTTAAATCGAAAAGAATTAATTGTTAAGTTTTTTAAGAGCTTAGACTTTGAGCGAAAGCTCGGTTTAGTATTTTTGATCTTGTTGTGGAATCTTTAAATGAATATTTTAAAAATTAAATATCTTATACTATAATATACTACACAATTTGCTTAAAAACATTTGGTCAGATTAGTGGTTTATCTTTCTTGAC
The DNA here is from genome assembly GCA_035044365.1 of Drosophila neotestacea. NCBI lineage: Eukaryota > Metazoa > Arthropoda > Insecta > Diptera > Drosophilidae > Drosophila > Drosophila neotestacea. Next base: position 14,852 of record JAWNMD010000291.1, on the reverse strand, counting down.
CTGGCTATGGAATCTTTAATGATATATTTTTAAATTATAGTTTAAATATTAAATATCTTATACGAGAATATACTAAATAATTTGATTAATAGTCTTTGCAAAGTTTTCGATCTATGCTCGTCAATTTTAAATCAAACTCTAGTCGATTTTCGTTTGTTTTTTTGGCATTTTATTAGCTTATTTTGTATGTCTTTTTGTTGGAAGTATTTGCCACACAATATCGACATATACAGTACTTTTCAGTGTAATTTTTTATCATCGCTTGCTCCCAAAGGGGCCTTGGGTTGTGATTTAGTTAGAGGATGTTTGGTTACCTTAGAGATGGTTATGTTCCTGGGTACATAATATCCATTAGCCATTATTTTTATGTACCTTTGCAGTGGTACGAGATGACAAGAGGCAACAACAATAGGAATATACTCGAGGAGCCATCGTAAAAGCAAAGCAATTTCACATTCACATTGACACTGACTGATATGCCACCTCCACAAGCAGAAGAAGAAGAAGAATAAGAAGTGCTTGCCACAGCAGCAACAGCAACAGCAACAGCAAGAGCAGCAGTAGTAACAACAGCAACATCTCTGTCTCCATCTACATTTGTGGCTCCTGGTTTTCTGCTTTGGGCAGGCGACTTTTGCTTCTTCTTTAAGCTTCTCCTTCAGCTTGAGTTGCTTCTGCTTCTTCTTCTTTTTATTCTACTTCTTCTTCCTCTGCATTGCCTGTCATTCATTTCTTATCTTTGACTCTGGAGCTGTTGCTGTTGAATGTGTCTCTAGGCTGTCATTTTGCTTTCGATGAATATCTGTAGAACACACAACTACAACTATACTAAAACTCACATACCCAAACACACACACACACACAGAGAGACATAGTCTTCATCGTCAACGTGTAATCATCATCGTCATCAACATCAGCAACAGCAACAACGACAACAACGACGCGAAATCGTTGTGTTCCAAATAGCCTCATTGAGCCGGCTTCTCCGTACAGCTTTCCCCAATTCCCTTTTTCCCTATCAATGCCACGCCTCCCTGCGCCTACACGCCACACAAAAAACTTGAGCATGTTTGTATATGCGGCCTGGGAGTTGGCATTGCTGTTGTTGCTCTTGTTGTTGCTGTTGCTGTTGTTGTTGCTGTTGCCGTTGCCAGAGCATCGAGAGCTGTTGTTATTACAACAAGCACAACTTTTTATCACCGCTGCCACCCTCAAAATGCCAGTCAGCGTCGCATCGTCAACAGCAGCAGCAGCAGAAGCAACAGCAACAGCAGAAAACCAGGCTAAGAGCGGGGCCAGCAACAACAGCAGCAATATCAGCAGGAATAACGTTTGTCCTGGTTGTATGTCGAGCTTTTTTGGAGTTTATGGTCTTTGTCACACACACACGCATACGCACACAAATACACAAACACACACAAACACGCACAAAGAGTGAGAGACACGGCCATGGCAGCCAGTCAACTGTTATGTGCTCAGCCATTGAAACGTTTTATCAAAACTACCCACGGCACGGCAGCAATGGAGCCCCTTTTTGCTGTTGCTGTTGCTGTTGCCGTAGATGGAGCCGGAGTCAGAGCCGGAGAGCTGGAGCCATTGGATAGCAATGGCTTTGCTGCCAAACCCATATAGAAACAACCTGTCGTCCAACTCACACTTGCCATTCACCCCTCAAAACCTACAGCCCCACTCCCTCTCTCCCTTCTCTCTCTCTGCCTTTCTTCCTTCCCTTCTATCCGTTATCCACTTTCTGCATACGCCCACGCTCTCACGACTTGCCAAGTGCCAGGCTCCGTTTGCGAGGTGTGCTACTAAAATTAGTCACATCTTTGAAGCGGCCTAAATTTTTATTTGTTAAGTACTTTCTGATCTATATATTTTTCAAGATTTTAAAAAAATTGTTATGCTATGTCAGAGATATATACATTTAACCTTAATAACCTTATAAGATTTCTGTATTGACTTTCAATCAGTACGTCTGTTTGCACATGAGACGGACCATCTCCTCATCTTGCCGACAGCTCGACAGTCTCAATAAATATAGATAAGAGAACAAAACTCCAAGTTTATGTAAGCTTTAAGGTTGGCGGCAAGATGTAAAAACGGCACTTAGTATTATACAATTAAAAATTTTGAAATCGAATAATAATTCCATTCTATCAGGTATTTACCAAATACTGAACTAATTCGGTCCTGTAAGTTTCAAAAAGATTGGTTTGTGAACAAAAAAAAAACAGATTTGTACATTGTACTCGTGATATGAAATTTTCAAACAAATCCGGAAGCACAAAATATTGTTGTTCTTTTCTATGGGATCTAGTATAATGCACAACAACAGATCTTTTTGTGATGTTAGCCATGTTTCTGATAAAAAGTTAAGTAGGAAATCTAAAGAATCGAATAAATTGTAGATGTCACACTAATCTGTAATATGTGTGTGTATTTATTTTTAAAGTATTTTAATTTCATTCTAGTGGCACAAGGATTTTCTTAAGCCAATGTACTAGTTTCTAACAGTGTTTTGTATACATAAACACTGAAAACTTACTTCCTAAACATTCAAGTAAAATTTTGTAACCCGAAAAATTGTTGTATGCATAATTTGCCAAGTCTCTTTTTTATTATTGAAGAATAGTTCAAAATTTTCATTTAATAATCATTTAATAAATTTAAATTTTTGGCTAAATGACGAGTTGTAAGTTGTAAAGCAGCCCTCGCAGGATGAGTGTGTGTGCTTTAGTGTCTGTGTGTATGCCTTTCAAGGGTCAAATTGTAAACGAAATACGAGCGTTAAGGGAGCGGCTGTCTCATCGCCAACATTGGCATCGCCGTTGCCTGATTTTGATGGGCTGTCGACAACAACAAGTGCAACAACAACACTGGCAACAACAAGTGCAACAACAACAACAACAACATTGACAACAACACTGGCAGGCCACAAGGATATGTAGGCGTCATCGCACTGAAAACTGGCAGAGTTGCCTGCACTCGCATTCACATTTACATTCGTATTCGCACTCTGAGGACAATGTTGTTGTCGATATGTCGATGTGGCCAGTTGGATCAGTGGAGCGTACAAAGAACCAGGGTCGTGGTCGTGGTCGTGGTCGTACTCCTTCTGCCGGTCCTGGTGCTGGTCCTCTTTCAAAGGGGGCCTGAACTAACTAGTTACGGAATGGCTACGCCACGTACACAGATAAAAATCAAACACACAATGTCCAAAAACTGTCCAAAAGCTGAAATCGAGACTGTGAGAAGGATAGTGCGAGAGAGAGAGATACAGAGTGGGAGTAAAAGAGAAAGAGAGAGATAGGTGCCATGTCCTACAGTCAACGTTCAGTCAATAGTCGTCGGTCAGCAGCCTTAAAAGTAACAGCAACAGTAACAACAAAAACATGTCCATGGATGCCAGAATGCCTGACTTCTTTATATACTAAACACATACTTTCTGAATGGGTTTCGAAACTAGCTTTATCTACGCATAAAACTGATGCAGAATAAACTTAAACTAAGCTTAAGCTTGAAGTTCTTATCAACTATGGCAAAATGTGTTTAATTGCCTCAATAGTTAAGTGCACACAACGCATAGCTACACAGAAAAAAATTAATCTTAATCTCAAATTTACAGGTGTTTAAAGTTAAAAGTGATGAAAAAGTATCCATACTTAAGTTCTCGCCACTGTTTGTTTGATCATAGAACTACAAGTACATAAAGACTAATAATTAAATATAGTTTATAATCGATTGCATCCGTTGAATCAATTATTTGACATAAATAAATTTTCGGATGATATATACTTACATATGTACATATTGTCCTAACTAACACACATTACTTTTAAAATATTTCAATAAATCAATTTTAAATTTCTTGACCTTAGATAGCATCTTTTAAGAATGTATGCAGGATATGTTTGTTAAATTCAGACTTAATCAAATGGTGAAGTGCATTACTTAAATACAGTATTTCGTAATTGTTTTAAAACACATCCGATATCACCCAACTTTTAACATAGTTTAGATTGATTTCCTCCCGGGAATACCGTACATTTTTTCACAAGGAACACTTTGGATTAAAAAAATATAACATCTAATCGGAAGTGCCCCACAAAATTTATAAAAAAGCTAGGGGGCTTGACCCCCTGCTCGCTTCTGTGAGAATTTTTCCTCAATTCGGCTTCACATTTCTATATGACATATCAGCGAGCTAAGCGAGCCGTGGGTCGGCGAGCAAAGCGAGCATAGGCAGAAATCTTTCTTTGATTCCTTTATAAACTTTAAATTCTACTGTATTTTGACAAAGTTAAGCTGTTATGTCTGTTTTTATTATAACAAATATTTTATGTTTAGAGCTTTAAGCACATGTCGCCATTTCTAAGTACATAGTTCCCCTTGCGTGATCTAAAGACCGATAAAAGCTTTAAGAGCTTAAATTCCATATTCCTTTTTTTCGTTGTATTCCCAGCACAATTCGCCAAGCTTAGTTTAGTTCAGCCAAAAAAAAGAGACAAATAGAAAGACTTTTACGTTTTGTTGTCTTTGTTATACCCTGCAAAAGAGAAAAGTAGATAAGAGGATATCATCAAACAAATGTTCAATCTTAGATATCATTTATAGAGGGCACTCGTAGAGTCGTGCATTTGCATACTTTACACTCTGACTGGATGTATTTAGCATAAAATCGAAATATATGTATTCAAGTTGGCAACTCTGGTTGTGTTTATGCTGCACGTTTTACGTTTGCCTGCCTTGCGGTAGCTTAAAGTATGGTAATTCCTATCGTATATCCCTGAACTCGTGTCCTGTGTATCTGTGTGTGTGTGTGTGTGTGTGTGTGTGAGCCACAAATGGACTTTTGGCTTTGGCTTTGGCTCGTTGTGTTCTTGGGTGTCGATTTGAGTAGGAGGGCTCTTTTTTTATGGCATAGATTATCATAATTATTGTAATACTTTTGCCTGGCTTGACTTTGCTGCCAACCACCCGGCAAAGCGTCGCCTCATCTCCCTCCGTTCCCTTCCTTCACTCTCCTGCTCCACCCCCTTCCTCTCTCAAAGTCAGCAACCCAATCAGAGCCCAACACTCCCCTTACTCAGCACTTGCCTCGCTTTTTTGGTGTCTCCTTGGGCTTTTGAGCTTCAGTGATTTGCATTTTTTTCCTTCTCCCTCTCTTTCTATTTCTCTATCTCTATCTGTTTCTCTCACTCTGTGGATTGTTGTCTTCTTTACATATTTATGTGCGCTTTGCTGGCGTTGAAGATTGAGAGCTACAGATACAGATACAGATACAGATACATAGATACATATAGATGACCTGTGTGGCATTAAGGTGCTCTCGACTTGATGTTGTTGGTGCGGCTACTGCAACTGTTGTTACAACTCCCCCGGGAGTCGAACCCAAAGACCTCAGCGATACCAGTTAGCATCTGTTATGAAAAACGTTACGCAAAGCGTAAGAAAGATACAAAGATACAACAACAACAAAATGTATAAAAGTATGTATGTGTATTATATTAGTTGCCAGATCATCCAAAGTTGTTGCCATTGTTGCTGATGATGATGATGATGACGATGTGGTGGCTGCAGTTGTTGCCACTGTTGTTGTACCTATTGTTGTTGCTGTAGTTGTAGTTGTAGTTGTTGATGTAGTTGTAGTCGTAGTTGTTGCTGTTGTTGCCTCGCCCCCATGCGGCGCTCTCGATCAATGGCTCGACGGGGTCTTATGTCTTATGTCGGCTCTTTGGGCCTTGTCTTGTGCTGAAAAGATCAATCAAATTGCCTTTCAGCGCCAACAATGGCAATGATGAGTTTTTGATTGAGCCGCGGCCCAACAACATTATATGTACATGTAAATATACTATATGTATGTAAGTATATATACATAGTATATATGTATGTGTGTGTTGCCGTTTCTAGGCTGATCGACTCCGCAGACAATTGCTACCAAACAGATTGCAACATGTGTTCGCCTTTCACGCAGACTCAACCGCTTACTCACTCCCACTTCCTCTCTCCTAGCGATGGGTAATTGGCAAGAAAGTGTCCATATATACATATCGGGAAAAATATCGCATAGAGTGATGTAAGTCAAAACTGAATACTGATTTAAGAATCGGATCTAAGGAATCGCCTATGGAAAATTCAATTGATCGCAAAGTTAAAGACTTGGACATCGAAAAACTCTTTTTTCAAACGAGTTTTCTTAATATTAATACACAATAATTATAGAATTTAATAGGGTAAAATAAACATATTATATCCAAATCCTCAATTGTATTGAGTGTTCGTTTAAACGAGATACAATAAGTATATCCAATTTTTATTGAACTTAATAACACGCACATTTATTAATGCACTAAAACTGTGAATTAAAACAAATTTTATATACAAGATTCAAATAATAAGAGATTCCATATTAACTATAAACCAGAATCGATGATTATAGACATAGGTTCAAAATATGCTAACTTGGTCATAAATTAGGCAATGATACAACATAAAATGTTAAACCAAAGAAACTTGAATAAATCGTATTAAATTTTGATATATTATACATACATATACTATATGTATATCGCATTGAACATCATATCGTTTTTAACTTAGATATAGTTTCTCTTAACTCTCTTCCCTTCTTTTTGTCTATCTCTCTTTTTCTCTGACCGTCTATCTCTTTTCTCAATACACACACACAGCCCAGTTGAGCCCACTTGTTTCTGTTGCAACAGCAGCCACTAAACAAGTGACCCGATGGTCTCAACGGTTGCATTTGTATTCGTATTCACTCCCTTTCCGCCTTTCCCACACTCCTACCCTATTCACATTCACATTCACATTCACATTCACATTCACATCTGCATTCGCACTTGTGCGTTTATTTGCAGATTCGCTCGTCCGTGTTTAGAGTGGGCACAACAGGGAAACATATAACATAAGGACTCTGAGCCTGGACGCTTCTGAAGTATGTTGGCTCAGCAGCTGTGTTAATGGTGTCGCCGACGGGGGCGCCTCCAAGGGGCAGACACTGTACTGTGTTGGTTGAGAGCCCTCTATTGGCAACAGGCTGTCAACTCGCTGAACAAATTGCTCTATCCACATTAACTCTCAAGTGTGAGTGCGAGTGTGAATGCACATTTTTAATAAAAAAAATACAATTTAAAGTGTTAACTATGTTTGGAACACCCAGATATGTTAGTAATATTGCAGTTAAAGATGCCTTGGCTATAAAAATTAATTTGTTTACATCGTTTATTTGTTATTCTCAAGACATCCTTTTACTATATCTGTAACCAATTATTCAACTAATTGTTTGACAAACAGTTCACGGATTCTGAAATAATCGTATACCTTGATATGAAAATAAATAAACATCTGCAGACTCATGGGTAAAAAAAGAACTAAGGGGGACTTCTAGTTTAGAAGGCCATGTTTGACCTGGTTTTTAACAAATATATGAGATGATTCCCTTAAACAATTCTTGAAATATCTTTGAACAATCCCAAAGCTATCATAATTTTTATCGAAATTGTGTTTTAAATAAATAAATAAACATCAATAAACTCCTGGTGCCCCAATTATTATAACATCAAAGAACACTTTTAATTCGATTCTGAGAACTTTAACTTTTTGGAATAAACTATCAAAAAAGTGACCAAAATTTGGCTTGTAAAGCTATTAGACCAAAAGGTTAGCAACTTCAAACTTGCATAACCTTATTTCTTTTAATGTTATATCCTATATATTTTTTTAAATAAAACAAAAAGACTTAAGTGCGAAACGTTATTGATATAGAAGTTAGCAGAGAAGGAGGACAATTGAATAATAATAGAGAATGAAATGCAATATTCAATAGCTTACCCTATATTGTTTGCCAACAATAACAAAAACAAAGTTGTTTTTTTACTCTTTCGTTAATTTTAACTTCAAATCTAGTGTTCGTTGGCTTACATTAACATTATCGATAGCAAAGCATCAAAGTATCTAGGAACAATAAGCAAATACAATAAAATAACATTACAATATAAAAGCAAATATATGTATGTTTTATAGCAATTATAATATTCAAATTATTTATATTTTGTCAAAACAATATACTCGATATACTGTAGGATAGCTTGGTTCAGCAAAGGTTTTTCTCTCAAACACTCTGCATATTTAAAATATAGAGGGAAACGATTGACTCTGTGGGAAGTACTTTAGGCATATCTTAGTTAGGCCTATGTACCCATTGGCATTTGTCTGACTATGTTATTATCAGTCTATTCCTTTCCCTTCTACTCCCTTTTACATCAGCGTCTTCCGTTGCCTTGCCTCGTTGACTTTGGCGTTTTGGCAATTGCATTTAGCGCCAAATCAAATCGTCTGATAATCACGTTACAAAAGCCAAATGCGCTGAAATTAAAGACAAGAAGACCCGGGTGCACGGCATGTGGACATTCTGGATGATGGTACTACATAGAAGGGTCTGAAACATTGGGTTCGAGGTTAGGTCAACCCCATAGAAATTGCCGAAGCCAGTTCGAGGCAAAACACCAGACACGATAGCGACAACGACAACGACAACGACAACGACATCAAGTGACTGCGATATATTTTGTGATTCCCTTCCCTCTGCACCATCCTATACACTCCTCCCTTCCCACCAGCTTGAAACACGGGGTACATGCTGTGATTTTCGGGCAGAATTCCCGCTGGGATCTGAGAGATGCGCCGCTGACATCGCTTGGTTGGCTTTGACATGGCTCGTGTTTGTTTTGCCGCACAGGGACATGTGCAACACTCCGGGGCATATATGTGTACATATGCCATTCAGTTTGGAGTGTGTATTTCACGGCCCGTCGATCTTAGTCCCCTTTCCTTCCCTTCTCCCATGTATTTTTGCAACCCTCGACGGGCACTATTTTGTTTGTATTTAGATTGCATTACTAAGCAAATTGCGGAAAAATTAGCGGCTGATTTGGGGATCATCTAATTACAGAGACAATCGCCCATATATCACATTACTTTGATTTCATTCCCAATTGCTGTGCATCGATATGGCCATATGTGTCCTCGAAATGCATCTGTATCGTTTTCGATTAGCCCTCGTGGTAATCCTCCCACCTCTCTCACTATATTTACGGATTGTTTTGACCAATTCACGACAATGTTAAACATTGTCCTAACCCGCAACTTTATCAACATAATGAACATCATCGTCATCATCATTATATCCATGCAAATATCCCATCAAAGCCAAACAAGGAGAATATAAAAAGGGGGAAACAGTATAAAGTAAAACGGCAGTCAAAACTTTCGCACAAGACCATGGCAAAATGTGGAAATTTTCTACGTTTTTCAAGTTATCCTTCGATCTACTCTATAGTCAAATATGTGAGTCAAATACTTTTAAATATTGGAACAGCTCTGCCAACTTGTTTGTCAAGAAGTTAAAAGCTGTCAATCTGCTGAAAAGTTATCATTATTGAAGTTAGCTGTAGATTGTATTAAGAAAGTTAAGATGATATTCTTCAATAAATAGAAGCTAGTAAACCGTTTAAAAAAAGGAAATAGAATATTTATAATATAAATATAAGTCCTATACGGGGTTAGCCTGAATTTAAAGAAATATTAAGAAAACTACTTTTGAAATAAAAACGCTGTCAATCTGCTTAAAAGCATATCTCAAATAATAAACAAACAAAAATAATTTCCATTTAATAAGTTGTGTTTTCGTTTCTATAATATTATACTTTTTCACTTTCATATACAAATGTTTTACCCGAGCCTGAGCTATTTTCTTAAAAAAAGGGTTCAATTCAGAAAATGATCATAATTAAGTCGGATAAGGATGATTGGATAGCAATAAATAACCGATTGCAATTTGGTAAACTTGCCACAAAAAAAACTTTATAGAGTATAAATTAAAAAAATCAAGAGATAATTGCCAAATACAAAAATATAAATTTTTCCTTAATGCTAGCATTTACAAAGCAGGGATTAAAATGAATTGTATCTATTTACCTGGAACAAAACAATTTAGATTATTAATATAACATGAATATTTTAAGATTTTAAAATATTTAGGCAATGGGTAGATACCTACTTCCTTTCGTTAAAGAGCATAACAAATTCGGTGCTGGCGTGAGATTCTTAAATTTCTTCAAAAATCCACTTGAGTAAAAGTTAAACAAGTCGAAATGGAAGCTGCTGCCAACAACTTTGTCACTCCCCACCCTCCACTGCCTCCCTCCTTGCTTCCTTGTTCCCTACTTTCATGCTGTAACAACGCAGTTTGGAACATTTTTGTTGTATTTCCGTTTTTCAGTTTTTAACAAAACACAGCCGCAAGCGATTTTCCAAAAATGATTTCGGAATGAGTTTTCCCTCTGCAAAAGTTACAAAAGTGATTCAGGCATAAACCGACAGACGGACTGAAGGACAGTTAGATAGCAGGAGGAGACGAGGACTACGAGAATAACTTGAGGACGAGCTGACAGTCAGTCAAAATGGCTGCCAGGCCGTGTTGTTGTTGCGCCCCAATGAAGTAAAAGTCTTTGAAGACGTTTGATGGGGTGCTCTTGTTGTTGTTGTTGTTGTTGTCATTATTGTTGTTGTTGGTGTTGCTGTGGCAGCTACCTGAGCCAAAGCTCAATGACAATTTCTAGCCAAGTTTAAAGAAAAAAAATTGAAATGATAGACAGAGATGGCCAGAGAGTGGAACTAAAGGAACCAATCTTGAGAATAGGGGCTTGTGCGGGTTGGGTCCGTTCATAGCTATTGGCAACGCAGCTAAATTTCTTTGACTGCTTTCACCATGTCCTGCCACTTGATGTGGCTCTTGAATATGAAGGGGCCTCCATAAGAATACACACACACACACACACCTGCTATTCCCCACTTTGTTGAGCCTTGGGCTGACAGTCCAAACACAAACTCTCCCTTTACATGTATAAATGTATGTAAAGGAGGATGGCTTAAAAGAAAGGCAACAGAAAGCTAAGGATAAAATCAGCTACAGGTTTCATTGCTTTGAAAGGTCGAGGGTAACATTATGTCAAAGGTTCTTTCTGCTGTCTTCCTTAATGTACTGTCTTTGGGGCATAAAAGCCACAATCAAGCCCACTGTTCCACTATTCAATTGGTTTGGGTTTCAACAAATTTATACAAGCTCCAAACTCAACAAAGCAATTGCTGCAAGTGAGAAATTGTGACTTTTTTTTATAAAAGTCCTGGATATTTTATTTTAATGTTAGCTGAATCTACGATTTTGACTTGGTTAAGCACAAGTAGAGCTGTTTCATCAAGTAGAGTTCTTAAAATGAGTCGATTTGAGGCTTAACATAAATATAATACGTATTAAATGTTAACAACCTACTCACCTTAATTGAAAGTTCTCTAACATGAAGAGAACATACAAATTGGTCCTAAGTTTATACTTCCAAGAAAATAGATTAAAGATTTGTATGTCTCCTATTTATTATTTGTGAATGTAACTGTTGTATAAAAACGTTAATCTTATATGAATCTCGATATTTAGAATATTGAATATGTAGAGTATCGACATTTTGATAGCTCTGATTACTCCTTCGTACTCCCTTATTGACAATCTTCATTTAGATAAACCATTTCTTGCTGTTGACTCTAGAAGATAGACGATATTCAGCATTCTGAAAAATTTCTTTTTGATTGCCTTCACTCAAACTCTCATAATTTTTTTTTACTATTAAGTTTGTAAAAAAATGTGCATAACAGGCAGAAGAAGGCGGGAAAGGCTTCATAAAGTATATATATTATTGTTTCTGTCTTTGTTAACTGAAACAGATGAACAATTCCAATATATTTCAAGACAGCTTTTTAGATATGAAATATAGGAGTTGTGTTAATCCTTTGACTTTGAAGATTCTAAGCAAGATTATTTAACTAGTTGGAATAGAAAACTTAATCTGTAAATTTGATGAAATTTAACTGAGACGCGTATGTAATATAAGTTTAAATTTTTGGAACGTAATTTTAGTCAAATTACGTATTCAGTTTACAAAATAAAAAAATACCTGTATTCGATGGTTTTTTAAATTGTTTTATTTTATTAAATATTTAGTAAGGGATCTTAGAACAATTTCAAAAATATAAATATTAATCTCAATAGAGTTTAACTATTATTAAAAATATAATATATGTATGTGATAATTTAATTTTACTAAATAACTATATAACTAGTTGTACATACTTATGGAATCAATTCTATTCTGTAATCTCTAAAAATGTACTTAAGAGATCGAGAAAAATAGTAAGGTATAAATGAATTTAGCGTACATATAGTAATTACAGTTACAAGCTATACTTGTTTATGCATATAATATAAAAAGTGTTATTAATTAAGAACCTATACATAAGAACCTACATATGTAATACATGTACATATATAATATATCACCTTGAAGCGTTTGCTGCTCTAACAATAACAACAATAACAACAACAACATCGATGACAATAGCAGTTTTTGTTGCTGTTTGCTTTGTTGTTGATGGCTTGAGTTGGCACTTGTGGTTGGGACCATGAATAGGGTTGGGGTTGGGGTTGGCAGTTGGGGTTGAGAGTAGGGGATGGGGTTGTGGGTGGAGTGAGGGTTGCAGCCTTGAGAGACTCGTTTTGTTATATGCCGCGTCTGTGGCTCGTTTCCTTGGCTGCTGCGTGAAAACTCATTCAATGTTGAACGCAATTTTTCTTTCAACACACAAGAACACACATGTGTGTATGGGAGTGTGTGTGTATTTTCCTCTACAGTTTACCTTGACGCGCTTTATGAGATTGCTGCTGGTGCAAAGGCAAACGAAATGTGTATAAAAATAAAAAATGATAAAAGTTGGCAGATAAAAATTACACACCAGCACACACATACACACACTCCCACACACTCTCGCACACACAGCTGCGTTACATTGCCAAATCACCTGCATACAAAATGGCCGCCAAAACTCAATTCCAACCCCACTCGCAGTCGTTGTCGACGCCCCAACAACAACAAAATATAAGACGATGAAGAAGAACGAGAAAAAGTCGAGAATTGTAATTTTTCTTGGTTCATTTCCATTGCCATTTTCGTTTCGTTTCGTTTTTTTTCTTTTTTTTTTTTTTGCCTCTTTTGGTGTCTGAGTTGAGAATGTTGTAGTGCACAGTGGTACGTATATGCATAATATAGGCTGGAAAGTTTCGATTGCTCTAAATATGCACGTGTTATTTGGTATTCGGTAACTATTTAATTTTTGTACTTTTTTTTTTCATCGTATCAAGTTATACTTTGATATGATATACAGTTGCGGTCAAAAAAATAGTAGTGCGTGTGAGGTAATTTAGAACAGTCAAACTTAAAGGACTTGTGATTGATCAACATTTTTGTTATATTTTTTTAGAGCTCGTTATTATGTTGTAAGTCCTTCTGGAAAATCAAAATTAGTTAAAAGTTAACCATTTAGATGTAGCATTTTTTTTGCCTGTAACAACCTGAATAATGGGCGGTCAAAATAATAGTAGTGGTGAACACATTCAATTATTTTAAAGATGATAACGAACTTTAATTTTTTTTTTTTTGTAGAATGTTAAATACTTGAAAGGCACTTATAATTAACAAATCTTAATATTTTGTTGTGAAGCCTTTGTTTTTAATTACGGCCTTACAACGACGGATCATGGAGTCTACCAGCTTTTGGCAACGTTCTGGAGGTATTGAGCTCCAGGCGCTTTTAACGACCTCCCAGAGGTGATTATTATTAGTTGGCTGATGCTTGCCAACTTCCTTTTTCACATCTGACCACAAATTCTCAATTGGGTTGAGATCGGGAGACTGTGGGGGCCACTCCATTACATCAACTTGATGCGATGCAAACCATTCTTTGGCAGTTTTGCTGGTATGCTTTGGATCGTTATCTTGTTGGAACGTCCAAATACGAGGCATATCATCCGAGGCATACGGTAGCATGATGTCCTCCATAATTTTCACATATTCGTGCCTGTCCATAATAGTTTTGATCCAATATATGGGTACGACACCGTAATATGAAAAGCATCCCCAGATCAATATGCTTGATCCTCCATGTTTCACGGTTTTGCAGGTGAATCTGGGCTGATATTCGATGTTTGGTGGACGCCTAACATATTGTCGAGATCCTCTGCCGCCATACAAAACAATTTTGGACTCATCTGACCACAAAATATTCCTCCATTTCTCAATGGGCCAATTCAAATGCTCCTTAGCAAACCGTAACCGCTTTTGAATGCGTATTTTTTTTAAAAAAGGAACTTTTCTCGGGCTTCTGCCCATAAGATTATTTTTCCGCAAGCATCTGCGTACAGTTTCTACACTTTGGCTGATATGTAAGTCCTTTTTTATCACGGTAGCAGGTGCAAACGGGTCGCGCTTTGAGTATCTCAAAACTTTTTTCTCCAGTCTTTCAGACATGGCACGGGGTCTTCCACGTTTATCTTCTTTTGGAGTGTATTTAATGGCATTTCTTATCATTGTTGGTGAGCATTTCACCAAATTTTGCACTTCTTTGTACGTTTTCCCATCGGAAATCAAGGTCATAATAAGGGCACGCTCCACAGGAGTACAATGCTTGCCACGCCCCATTTTAACAACTCTAAACAGATAAAACTTATTCAAATATATTGTAAATTATCCAATTAAAAAATATCTACCAAATGCTCACCAACAATGATAAGAAATGCCATTAAATACACTCCAAAAGAAGATAAACGTGGAAGACCCCGTGCCATGTCTGAAAGACTGGAGAAAAAAGTTTTGAGATACTCAAATCGCGACCCGTTTGCACCTGCTACCGTGATAAAAAAGGACTTACATATCAGCCAAAGTGTA
>JAWNMD010000289.1:0-10000 GCA_035044365.1 Drosophila neotestacea | reverse complement strand
GATTAAGGTGAAACCCTTTTTTTTTATCAGTGTGGTGAAAGATTCGTAGAGGTAGGTAGGTGGGGGAGGGGGGGGGCTTACAGCTTGTGCAACGACAGAGACAAGCAATCAAAGGAAAATTAATTGCGGAATGTGTGAAAAGTGAAAGGCAAAAAGCCCGTAAACCAAAAGACTTCACCACAGGACGCAACTCAAATGGCGAATGTCGAATTGTGAATTGCGAATTTTGCAAATGTTCTATGGTGAATAACTTTACGAGTGCAAACTATTTATGGATGAGTTGCCGTGGCAACTTTAGAAGACACACAAGAAGATTATAAATAGCAAGTAGTTAACGCTTCAAATCCTATTGAATGTGGTAACGGAAACATGAATGAAGAGTTCACAAAAAAAAATATAGCGCAAGCTAACTTTGGCGCGCCAAAGTTTGGATACCCTTGCAGTGCCCTGTGTAAGCCGACAGATTTTTCAAAATTTGTTGAATGTTGATTTTTAACCGATCGTTCCCATGGCAGCTATATGATATAGTAGTCCAATTTAAACAAAATTTAGTCAGCCTGTTTAAAACTTAGTCAAACACACAATGTGTATATTTGGTTGAGATATCTTGAGAAACAAAAAAGTTTTTCATACTAAATGTTGTTTTCAAACCGATCGTTCCTATGGCAGTTATATGATATAGTAGTCCGATTTACACCAAATTTGGTCAGCCTATTTAAAACTTAATCAAACATACAATGTGTATATTTGAATGAGATATCTTGAGAAACAAAAAGTTTTTCATACTAAATGTTTATTTCCAACCGATCGTTCCTATGACAGCTATATGATATAGTTATCCGATCCGGCCAGTTTCGACATATGTACTGCGTGCAGCAAAAAGACGGACCTGTACCAAGTTTCATCAAGATAGCTTTAAAACTGAGAGACTAGTTTGCATAGAAACAGACAGACAGACGGACAGACAGACGGACAGACGGACATGGCTATATCGACTCAGCTCGTCGCCCTGATCAAGAATATATATACTTTATGGGGTCTGTGAGGCTTCCTTCAATGCGTTACACATTTCGTGACAAAAATATAGCGCAAGCTAACTTTGGCGCGCCAAAGTTTGGATACCCTTGCAGTGCCCTGCGTAGGCCGTCAGATTTTTTACAAAATTTGTTAAAGGTTGATTTTGAACCGATCGTTCCTATGGCAGCTATATGATATAGTTGTCCGATTTACACCAAATTTGGTCAGCCTGTTTAAAACTAAATCAAACACACAATATGTATATTTGGTTGAGATATTTTGAGAACCAAAAATCTTTTCATATTAAATGTTGTTTTCGAACCGATCGTTCCTATGGTAGCTATAAGATATAGTAGTCCGATTTACATCAAATTTGGTCAGCTTGTTTAAAACTTAATCAAACACACAATGTGTTTATTTGGTTGAGATATTTTGAGAAACAAAAAAGTTTTTCATACTAAATGTTGTTTTCGAACCGATCGTTCCTATGGCAGCTATATGATATAGTTATCCGATCCGGCCGGCTCCGACATATGTGCTGCGTGCAGCAAAAAGACGGATCTGTACCAAATTTCGTCAAGATAGCTTCAAAACTGAGAGACCAGTTTGCATAGAAACAGACGGACAGACAGACGGACAGACGGACATGGCTATATCGACTCAGCTCGTCGCCCTGATCAAGAATATATATACTTTATGGGGTCTGTGAGGCTTCCTTCAATGCGTTACACATTTCGTGACAAAAATATAGCGCAAGCTAACTTTGGCGCGCCAAAGTTTGGATACCCTTGCAGTGCCCTGCGTAAGCCGTCAGATTTTTTACAAAATTTGTTAAAGGTTGATTTTGAACCGATCGTTCCTATGGCAGCTATATGATATAGTTATCCGATCCGGCCGGCTCCGACATATGTGCTGCGTGCAGCAAAAAGACGGATCTGTACCAAATTTCGTCAAGATAGCTTCAAAACTGAGAGACCAGTTTGCATAGAAACAGACGGACAGACAGACGGACAGACGGACAGACGGACATGGCTATATCGACTCAGCTCGTCGCCCTGATGAAGAATATATATACTTTATGGGGTCTGACACGCCTCCTTCACTGCGTTACAAACTTCGTGACAAAATTATAATACCCTCTGCAAGGGTATAAATATAATACCCTCTGCAAGGGTATAAAAACAAAAAACAAAAAACAATAAATGGAGAAAGCTATAGTTATAACATTTTAATATTGCTTTTCGATTGTGAAATGAAATTATCCCAATCATTTAAAGCAATCGTCATCAGGTAGAAGAAAAAATAAAAATCAAACTTGAAAAAATACCTGGATGAATGGAACAATTTTAATGTGTGAAAGCAGGATAAACTTTCATTTTTAAATATTAGCATAATTAATGATAATATAATAATTAATAATTAAATCCCAAATATATAATTATTAACATAGAAAGCATATCGATTGCGGCTCTTCTCTTTGAAATTATATTTCTCCACCTCCAAATGAATCCTTATTTCAACCATATGTTGAAGCTAAATTTAAGTATAGTGTAAGTTGTAAGTTACGCCTACTTTTTGTAAACAAAATTAATTTCTCTTGTTTGTTATTAGCATAACATACAAGTGAAATTCATGCTGATAGAAACCCTTGAAATTATCTGAATTTATTTTTAGTAGTGAGATATCTGCACCAGTATCTATTAGGAATGTGAGTTTATTATGAGTTAAGTGATTACAAAAGGTGACAAATATATTAAGACTATAATTGATTGAATGAACTTTTACATTTATTGATTGTTTCCTAAAGGGTTCTGAGAGTTTTCCGACGCATTTTGCGCCACTCTCACGTTGTTATTATTATAACCTTGGTTGGAGTTACCTCGGCCCCTTCCCCGATTTTGGCCTCGTCTTCCTCCACGGTTATTGTAATTATTGTTGTTGTTACCGCCTCGGTTGTAACTGTTGTGGTTGTAATTTCTGCCACGATTATAACCTCGGCCTCCTCTATTATTGTTGTTTGCACCTCGTCGATAATACAGGACAGTGTTACTTTGACCTGTTATCTCCGTGCAACTATTGACGAATTTGGAGACGGCATCATTCATATTTGTGAATGTGCCTGCCTGCATGATAAGTTTTACCTTATCAATCGAACAATTTTGTGTCATAGCTTTTACAGCTGTTGTAGTGCTGTATTTGTTAGCAAGTGATTGGCTTAGACCTTCACTGACATAGGCTCCTTCAAGGGCCTTTGCCAGTTTTTCCACCTCTTGGGTGTATTGGTTAGCCGTTTTGTTTTTCTGTTGCAGATTAAGTAGCTTGGCAGATACAACTTCTACCGATTCTCCCTTTACTGCAGTTGACAGTTGCGTAATGATAGCAGCAATTGTCTGCTCATTACTTATTAGATTTCTTGCATGGCCTTTTAGTTTTGTTTTAATAAGGCTTATGGCTGTTGGCTCATGTGTGCCTTTTAAAGTATCCAATAGATCCAGAGAATCTAGAAAACTTTGCAGATTTTCCGGCTTACCATCAAACTCTGGTAGTAGAGATGTGGCTAGCTTGATAAATTCTGTAACTGTTTGTGCCATTTCTGAAATTGTTGTCGTTTCCGGTTTGGTTTCGATTGGATCGCTTTCTTTTAGTGTTTCGATGTCCCTATCAGATTCTGAGCTAACTTGATGTGATGATTCGGGTATTTTTGATACCTCTGAGGTCATCGGATCTTTTAAATCAATACTTTCTAGTTCGGTATCTGGTTCTAGTAGAACCGATTCATCGAACTGGGCTGGAAAATTTAGAGTATTGGGCACTAAAATGTGTAAGTTGTGCCGTTCTGCGACATAAAGGAGATTTTCCTTAAGCCTTTTATTACGTCCTTTAATTGTATGGACTGTAACGAATCACATTTCCCCAAATTGTCAATTACAATTTGGCGTACTGTATTGAATGAATTCACCAGTACTCGAAAATGTTTGAGTTTTGTATTATTGGAGACAGGTGCAGTTTTATTTAGGCATTTAAATGACTTTTGAAATTCTGCTCGTTGCTCGGTAATGGTGGCACTTACTTTTCGCCAATCCATTAATATTTATACGCAACGTAATCTACTGCCTTTCCCAATATTGGATGATCTGTGTAGATCTTTTCCACTTTGATATTTGGCATATATGAGATTACCAATGCTTTCTCTTTTGGATGACATCCAAGAAATGGAGAATGTTGCATTGCATAAGTGCTCATATAAATTTTTTTCAACTCATATATTGTCGTTGAGACCAAACTTAGAATTCTTTCTTTAAAATAAGCATCTCTGTCATACACCTGTCTAATAGCCTTTAGTGTTGCCATTTAATTTTATTGATATTTTGTTTCTTTTTTTTATTTTTAATTATTTCATATTGTTCTTAAGTATATTTGTCATTTTGTTGTTGTGTGCATTCTTAATTATATTTTGTCCAAGTCATTTGCTTGGCTCATATATTTTTTCTTCAAACATTTATTGTGCATTTTATACAATTTATAAAACATATTTGCACACATAACAAACATAATGACTATTAATAGGATATTTGTTAATTCTAAATCTATGGTTGTTGCTTCTACTTTATTTATTACGTTAGCGGTGGAATCCACTGATTTAACGTCTACTAAACCCATTTTGGGTATTTGCAATTTGTAATATTTATAATTTTCCTCAATTAAATCTTTTGAAGATTTACTAATAGAGTTGTATTTCATTGACAATATTCCTACCTATCGTTTCGCATAGCTTTACGGGCTATACTTTCTAATTGGGCAGAGAGGGTTCTGCGCAATTTTACAATAGTAGTATTAAATATAATATTTATAACGTATCAAATAAGCAATATCAAATTTAAATTTAAGATTATGTTTATATACTGCTGCTGCTGCTATGGACCCATTCCGCGTCAACTGGACGTCACCGGCCTGGTACGTTGACGCTCCCTCGTATGCGTAATTGGCGGGGGTGCCCCTCACGCTTGTTGTTTCTTCTGAGTCTTCTGCTTTTGTTGTTCTTCCGGTTGTGCTGCAGGCAACATGCAAGTGGATTTGCAATGTGCACTCTCCAATGGTCCAGGGCAATCTCTTGGGCAGGCGTCTTGCCTCTTTGGCAATGGCTTGGGGATGTTTAGGTTTGTATTACTTTTTGTGTCAATTGATTTTATAGCTGAGTGAGCTTTAGTGATAGGGTGTTTAAAGGTTAAGAGACTTGCTTTTAAATAGTCAAGCTCTGACTGCAACTTTTGTGCAGTTGACCATGCGGGAGGCGGCGTTTTGGTAAATAATAGCCACTTTATGTGCGCTATTCTCTTATTTACTTTTGTTTTAACGCCTCCGCGCCCACCCATATCACTCAAAACTCTACTCACTCAGACTATTTCCGTTTGAAATTTCCATGTATTTATTCCGTATCATCTGGTTTTTGTTGTAGTTGCTGTCCGGACCAAGTCACGGTCGCCATGTAATGTGTTCAAATGAATGAATTAAGTTCCAACAAGGACCGTTTAGAGTTGGAGCGTCTGCTCCGTTGTGTTACTTTATTGAGAAATAATAACGCTTTAGGTTTTGATGGAAGACGTCTGTCTTCTTTTGCTGTACTTTATTGATTGTCTTGCTTAGGCTGCAAACATAGTGCGCGCTGAGACGAAGACGAAGATGAAGACGAAGCTGAAGACGAAAAACAGTGCAGAACAAATCATATGAATTCGCTCCCCGCAAGCATAGTGCGCGCCGAGACGAAGACGAAGATGAAGACGAAACGCAAGCAATCAGCTTCAAACGCAGCTGTACTGATTTTGAAGACGAATCTCTTGCTATTTTACCGTTGTTTTTTTGTTTGTTTTGACTATGCTTTGGCGCCGAGCATGTTAAAATTTAGTTGTGATTTGTGATTTGACGGACGCATATGTTTTGTGAAAATGTCTGCAAACGAAGAATTAATTGCAGCAGTATTTAAAAAACGCTGTTTATGGGACCAGCAAAACAATCTGTACCACAATAGGCAAATAGTTGACAAAAATTGGAACGAAATTTCAAACGAATTGAATGTTGATGGTAAGTAATTTATTTAATTTTAATCAAAATGAAATAATTATAAAATTGAAAATTTAAATACTATCAGCATTTCTATGGCTGCAAACATAAGTACGGAACGTGTCTCTGATTAATCGACCTCTTTTCTTTGAACTTTCCAATATATTTTTTGGTTTGTTGCTTATAAATTTTTCTCCCTGTGTCATGTGCGTGTCCAGATCTTCTAAATCTAACATTGTATTATGCAGTATACAAATTGCTTTAACAATAATTTCAGCGTTAGATGGTGTCGTTTCAATTGGCTTCCATAATATTCTCCATTTGGAGTTAATTATACCAAATGCACATTCCACACACCTTCGCGCTCTGGACAAACGACTATTAAAATATTCATTTTCCAATGTTAGATTTCTTCTGGCATATGGTCGAAGAACCCAGTCCAAAAGCGGATAAGCTTCATCTGCAAGCAACACGTATGGCATAGATATTGTGGTATTGGGCAAACTGGAATCCTTCGGAAACTTTAGTTCTCCAGAAATTTTCATTGTGTAAATCGCTGAGGAAGCAAAAGTTCCACCATCACTCTGACGTCCGTAACCACCAACTTCGATAGTAACAAATTTACATTTTGCGTCAGCGACTGCCTGCAGCACTATTGAGAAAAATTTTTTATAATTATAAAACATTGATCCTGAATTCGCTGGACATTTTAGACGTATGTGCTTTCCATCAATAGATCCAACACAATTTGGGAATTCCCAAAGATTCCAATACTGATCCGCAACTTTCTTTAAATTTTGTTCTGTGGGCACAGCCATATGTATAGGCTGCAAAACTGTCCACAAAGCTTCACATGTCTCTATAACAATAGAACGAACCGTTGAAGCACCCATTCGAAAGTTAAAAGATATTGATCTAAATGAAGTGCCAGTAGCGAGATATCTAAAATAAGAAAACAATTTAAAACAATGTTATGCAACTAATGAAATTTTAATATGTATTTTTTAGCTATGGCTTTGAAAAAAAATGGAAACAATTGAGGGACACGTTTCGAGCTGAATTAAAAAATGTCCACCGGACCGTTCTGGCGACGCCGGACCTGATTCAGTCAACGAGATGTGTTCTCAATGGAGTCATTTCAAGTCCATGATGTTTATAAAGGACCAGATAAAGTGCCGCCAGTCTTCAGGAAATTTATGTCGCCAAAAATACAATGAAGTACAAGATATGAACATTAATATTGGCGAAGATTGTAATAGTGTAGATATGAGGCGCCTCAATATGAGGAAGAAAGTGAAATGAGTACGTTTGAAGTGCAAACGTCCACCCCACATCATCCTCCTAGAAATGTTAAACGGCGTCATAATAACATAGAAGGTGAAATGCTCAACATCGAAAAAAAGAAGTTGCAGCTGTTAGAAGAGAAAACAAAAAACAAGATTCAAGCCGACGATGAAGATATGGCTTTTTTTGTGAGTCTATTGCCACACGTTAAAAAAATGGATCCGCAAACGAAGCTTTTTTTATTTTAAATAATTTTTACCTTAACGTCACAATTAGCCTTTCAGCAGGCATAATTGGAGTTTTATTAAAATTAGTCCAATTTTTAATAATAAGTGGTTCAATTTTTATTAAAATGTAATCAAATGTGCTGATTTTCATTCTGGTATATTCCAGAAATTTTTTCTCATCTTGGCGCAGCTCATCAAACAAATGATGAAATTCGCCAAATGCTTTTCTTCCCAAATTTATAGGGTGAATTTTTTATTTACTTGTTTACTTTTTAATTTAAAAAATAAACTTTGCTCAATCAGCAGATCATCATCTGATGAGAAATCCATTGCGACTAACATAACAAAAGCGCAAGCAATTCTGCTTGCACTATGCAACCTATTAGCTTACTCGCAACGCAAGCAATTTGTCTTCAGCTTCGTCTTCATCTTCGTCTTCGTCTCAGCGCGCACTATGTTTGCAGCCTTAGCCTAAAGCGACGAGCTGTGAAGCAGCGAGCGCAGCCGTTTTACATGTCTTGTATATAAAGCAACGGAAACGTTGCAGGCGGCAGAGAGTGTTATGAATGTGCACATATGTATATACTTGAAATGGTCAAACGTGAGAACGCTGACTTGGCTATTTGGGCGTGCGCTGTTATCAAGTGCGATCATATTTCGTTAGCACTTAGCGTTGGCCGCGCAGCGACAAAGTCACCGCTTATACATATTTTATGTTGGCATAACAACAAAGTGTTGGTGCTCAATATGTCTTGAATTATTATTTATTATATATATGTACACATGCTACAGTATCATCTCTTTCCAACACTATAATGACTGCTGCTTTCCAACACTGTTTAGCTCACATCTCCACATTCTCTCTCCTTTTCACCTTTTGTGGCATTTCGTTGAGTCATTGCAAGCGTTTGATTTTCAATATTCGACGCTGCTTCATGTGGACAGCCATATGCCATTTGTTCCCTGTCGCTTTCTCCACCTCTCTCCTTTTATTCTCTCTTTCTCCCTTTTGATCGTTCGTTTGTTGTTCCCTTGTCCTTTGACGAGCTCTTAATTAAGACATCGTTACGCGCCATTTTCTGTGGCCTGTTGATGCGATGACAATTGAAGTTCCTGGCAATGTTGCCAAAGTAGCTTTTTTCCCGTCAAATCTGGCTTTTTCAAAGTCTAAAGTTTTTTAAATTAATCGCAGCGGATTTCCAGCTTTCTTTTACAAAGTGCTTAGCTTTTCTACCTCTTATTTTGTTTCCGAATAAATAAATAAAATTTACATCATTTCATGGCTGACTTTTCAATTTTCTGATCAACTTTGAGATGATATTGAATATGAATAAAAGTCTATGAAAAAGTGTTAGCAAACTTAAGTTTTTCCAGATTTCTTTGATGAAAAATTTAGCGTTCAGCGTAAAACAAATAATCTATGATAAATTTAATAAGCCTAGAAAAAAAACATATGTTTTTTACAGCTTTTTGTGATGACAAATTTAGCTTGTTTTCGACCTTCTTCCCACCACCAAAAACAGCTTTTCTGTTTTTATACCCATACGAGGGTATTATAATTTTGTCACGAAATGTGTAACGCATTGAAGGAAGCCTCACAGACCCCATAAAGTATATATATTCTTGATCAGGGCGACGAGCTGAGTCGATATAGCCATGTCCGTCTGTCCGTCTGTCTGTCCGTCTGTCCGTCTGTCCGTCTGTCCGTCTGTTTCTATGCAAACTAGTCTCTCAGTTTTGAAGCTATCTCGATGAAATTTGGTACAGATCCGTCTTTTTGCTGCACGCAGCACATATGTCGGAGCCGGCCGGATCGGATAACTATATCATATAGCTGCCATAGGAACGATCGGTTGGAAATAAACATTTAGTATGAAAAACTTTTTTGTTTCTCAAGATATCTTAACCAAATATACACATTATGTGTTTAATTAAATTCTAAACAGGCTGACCAAATTTGGTGTAAATCGGACTACTATATCATATAGCTGCCATAGGAACGATCGGTTCGAAAACAACATTTAGTATGAAAAACTTTTTTGTTTCTCAAAATATCTCAACCAAATATACACATTGTGTGTTTGATAAAGTTTTAACCAGGCTGACCAAATTTGGTGTAAATCGGACTACTATATCATATAGCTGCCATAGGAACGATCGGATCGAAAACAATATTTAGTATGAAAAACTTTTTTGTTTCTCAAAATATCTCAACCAAATATACACATTCTGTGTTTGACTAAGTTTTAAACAGGCTGACCAAATTTGGTGTAAATCGGACTACTATATCATATAGCTGCCATAGGATCGATCGGTTCAAAATCAACAAATTTTGTAAAAAAATCTGACGGCTTACACAGGGCACTGCAAGGGTATCCAAACTTTGGCGCGCCAAAGTTAGGCTTGCGCTATAT